>JBAJNP010005230.1:0-29865 GCA_036877545.1 Yasuhikotakia modesta
ATATATAAAGTGTATATATGTTTTCCTATTTAAATATTTTAAAATGCTTGGGTTTACAGACAAATACATTAAGGAATGATTTTATAAAAGTTCTCATTTCTCAATGAGGATCTACGTTCCTCCCATCAGATACGGGGCGGTCAGTTTGATGAGAAGTACGTGCTGTCGTCACGAGTCCGGACGGGCCGGAGTATCCGAGGTCTGAGTCTTCCTCCGGCTTGCACCCGTGCCGAGCGCAGAGAGGTGGAGAGAGTGGTGGTCGACGCTTTGGGTGGTCTCCATGGAGATCTGGAGGGAAAATACTACAGCCTCACACAGATGACTGATCAAGAGCAACAACAGCTCATTGATGTGGGTGTATTTACTGTTGATATAACAGATAAAGATTTCTGTGATGGAATAAGATGTTGCTCGTTCAACCCCAGAATGTACGTTCAGTTCGGACTCTGTTGTTCTGCAGGATCACTTCCTGTTTGGCACACCAGTGTTGCCCCTGATGACATGTGCAGGCATGGCACGTGATTGGCCGGACGCAAGGGGCATCTGGTGAGCATCCAATCAGAAGATCTGAATCCATGCTGCATGTTCAGCTGGAAGAATTAAGTTGTTTTTAAAGCTAACAATGTTATTGTTGTGATATATGTGCAGAATTGATTAGCTGCAGATGTGATAGAATAACATTTTGTTTTTTACTGACAGGCATAACAATGAGAAAACCTTCCTGGTGTGGATCAACGAGGAAGACCACACTCGCATCATCTCCATGGAGAAGGGAGGAAACATGAGGAGGGTCTTTGAGCGTTTCTGCAGGGGGCTTCAGGAGGTGGGCTCGTGCTCACTCACGTCTCAGCCTCCAAGCCTTCAGCATTTATTCAACGGTGCTCACTTCTATTTAGTTAACTCATCTCCTCACAAACGTGTTAAAAGTTTGCGTCCCTCAGGTTGAGAGACTCATCCAGGAGAAAGGCTGGGAATTCATGTGGAATGAACATCTGGGTTACATCCTGACCTGTCCGTCAAACCTGGGCTCAGCACTACGAGCCAGTGTCCACGTTACTCTTCCACACCTCAGCAAGGTAAAATAGGTCATAAATTCTGTACAAAATCACAGCCTGACACAAACAATGAAGCGTTGAACCTTCTCTTTTTTGTGTGTCAGGACCCACGTTTTGATGAAATTTTGGATAAGTTGCGACTCCAGAAGCGAGGAACCTCGGGGGAAGAAAGCGCAGTTATTGGCCACGTGTTTGATATTTCTAATTTGTACAGACTGGGCCATTCAGAGGTCAGTGTTATACACACCACAATAAAGAGTCAATATGTCAATGTGTCAATAGGTCCATCTTACATCACTTCCTGTCCCAATGTGTGCTCAGGTCCAGCTGGTTCAGACCGTCATAGATGGAGTGAACTATCTCATCGAGTGCGAGAAGAGGCTGGAGAAAGGCCAGGACATCAAAATTCCCGCCCCATCAGCCGGATTGGAAAAGATTTTTGAGTAAAAAAGGCTTTGAGACCCTTGGGGGCTCGGCTTGCATCGGTGCCTGCAGCTGTATTAAAATGTGTTATTGTGAGGATGTTGCAAATGAAACTATAGGGCCTCGCTTCAGTGTTTGGCTACAGACTGGTGTTGTGCCCGTCGTGTTTCCAATAGATGGCAGTATACACTCACAAATATAATTCATTGCTTTCTATAAACCTGAAAAGCGTCTCTTTAACTTCATGTATACTTTGATGCAAACCTAGAATGTATTGGTTGAGAAAAATGTTTTATTTGTTCGACTCGAACCTATTTGGTTATGGTGCAATATATTTATATTGCTATGTTCAATATGGGCCATAGGCTACACTGTAGTGATGTAAAACCGAAAGTATTATTGTATTCATATACATGTTCAAATTTGACATGAAATAGACACGATATTCTGTTATTGTCTTTCTCGCAATGTTATTAAAAATATATAAACACACAAAAACGTTTTATTACAACAACATAAATCTGATCATGCACAGGCAAAAATATGATCATTATTATTGTCACATTTGGTCCAAATAAAACACTTTTCCTCCAGCCTGACTGCAATAAAAACACGTTTCATGCAGCAAACAAAGATTTGATCTACCCGGAAGTGAGTATTTGCCGATTTCTGATTGGCTGATTAGAAAAGCGTGACGCTGCCGAGCGTCCAATAGCGAGATGCCACACTTTGGTTACTGCGAAGCGCTCCGCGTTTGCGCATGCGTGCAGTCCGTCTGCGCTCTTTTCGTGCAGTTTGCGGCGTCAGATCCAGCGGGCCTCGGTACTTGCAGTGCCGCAAAAGCTGAGTTAATACGCACTGCTGTGAAATCCGCTCGCGTTTTGCACTGAAATTATCGGGGGGTTGAAATCATGTTGACTCTGTTGTTTTTCGTTGCTCTGGCGGTGGCCGCCGATGCTAGCGATGTGCTTGAATACACAGATGACGATTTTGAAAGCAAAATCGGAGATCATGATCTTATACTGGTTGAGTTTTTCGCACCCTGGTGAGTTTCGAAACGTCTTTGGAGTTGAATCTTTATCATGTTTGTATGCCTTCATGCAATTGACTGCGATATAACGCGTAGCTTTTGCCTTTTAATCGCATCATTTTGGTGATAAAGAATAAGCAATGCATGTATTTGATCAATAAGTAAAATAATAACGATGCTTAACATTTGCATTTCATTGCGATTAAACTCTGGGCATTGAATAATAAATCCCGGTTAGCTTTGCTAACCAGCTACTTTACTGCAAGTGAATGTGCAGCGGATGCGTATTTCGTTTAGTAAATATCCTTTACAATGTAAAGTTATTAAACACAGCCCATTTGTAGAGTCTATTTCATTGGTTTAACAATTAAAATAATTAAAAATAATTAGTTTATTAGATTAAACGCATGTTTGTAGAAATACTGGCAGGTGTGGGCGGGAACCAGGAAGTACGGAGGCTCGGCCGCCCTCCGTTGGAACGTTCTGATTGGTCAATAAAGTTTCGTTGTCCGTTTGTGATTGGATGACGCCGCAATGCGTATTACCAGAACTTGTCAATGGGTTCAATTTTAACTAGTGTTAAATATATATTTACATATTAAATGTATTAATACATATTAATACACACATATTAAATGTCTATCTGGGCAGTTTGGTAGGTTTTTATAGATCTAATCAAAATTGAAAAGTTTTGATGTGTTTCTTTTAACATGGTGACTATATACACATTATACAGCTACACATTATACCATATGGATAAAAAATCAGGGTTAGTAAATGATGACAGAATGGTCAGGTTTAGGTAAACGGTCCCCTTTATGATGCATCTGTAAGTTAAAATAATAAACCTCTTGTGTTTTTAGGTGTGGCCACTGCAAACGTCTCGCACCCGAGTATGAGGCGGCCGCCACTCGACTGAAAGGCATTGTAGCACTTGCTAAGGTATTGTTACTTGTCTCCACCCGTTAACTGTGATGCAATTCACACCGTTACACTGACTCCCGTTTTTGTGATTAACGTTCATCCCTGATACGCCCCAGGTGGACTGTACCGCCAACACCAAAGTGTGCGGCAAGTACGGCGTGAGCGGATACCCGACCCTGAAGATTTTCAGAGGCGGGGAGGAGTCTGGTGGCTACGATGGCCCTCGGACCGCTGGTACATTTCCTCAAGAGCACGGTTCACTTCTAGCACACCAGAAATGATGTAAGGTCTCAATGCTAATCGTCTGTTTCTTCATTATTTCTTCAGATGGAATTGTTAGCCATTTGAAGAAGCAGGCGGGTCCAGCCTCGGTGGAGATCAAAAGTGAGGCAGAGTTTGAGAAGTTCATCGGGGACCGAGACGCCAGTGTTGTGGGTGAGAGATTGTATATCCTGTGGAGATCCCAGAGTTATGCCTGATCATTATTTGTGACTTAATTTTTTGCACTTATTATTGCTAGTTAATAAAACTCCCAGCTGTTGCATTGCAAAGGTTCCTCTAACGGCTAACAATGTCTTCAGGTTTCTTTGCTGATGGCGGCAGCACCGCGCAGGCAGAGTTCCTGAAGGCCGCGAGCACCTTCAGAGAGTCCTACCGATTCGCCCACACTAATGTGGAGGACCTGCTGAAAAAACACGACGTTGATGGAAAGTATGTGGCATTTTGCTTTTGGTTTCGCTTTTAGACCTTAAGAGCTATTTGCCAGCTGTAGAAAGCTTCCTGTTTGCTGCTCGCCATTTTAAAACAGTTCTTTGTGTGTGTGCGCATCACAGGGGAATTATTCTGTTCCGACCACCCCACCTCAGCAACAAGTTTGAGGACGGCAGCGTGAAATTCACAGAGGATAAATTCACAAGTGCCAAAATCAAGAAGTTTATTCAAGATAACATGTAGGTTTTGGCTTTGCAATTGAAATGTTAATGAGTAAAGAGACAGTATGTTTGTTAATATCTGATAATGAGCAATTCCAGTATCTGTTAAGCTGTTTTATGGACAAACCCTGTTAAAAGTTCTTAATTTCACTACATGGCAGTTTTGGCATCTGCCCCCACATGACTGATGACAACAAAGACCAGCTGAAGGGCAAAGATTTGTTGGTGGCCTATTATGATGTGGATTACGAGAAGAACCCTAAAGGTTCTAACTACTGGAGGAACAGGTAGAACTTCATTTTTATCTTAACGGTTTCCTTAAATTGAATAAGTGGCTCATTGTTGTCATTTGGTAATGATGTAATATTAATATAATAAGCAGTACTGTTGTGACACTGATCCCAGATCAGGGTGTGACCAGCTTTGCTTGTCTGTACAGGGTTATGAAGGTGGCCAAGGGCTTCCTGGATCAGGGGAAGGAGATTAGCTTTGCTGTAGCCAGTAAAAACGCCTTCAGCCACGACGTGTCTGAGTTGGGTCTGGATGGCACCAGCGGAGATCTACCCATTGTCGGGATCCGAACCGCCAAGGGTGACAAATACGTCATGAAGGAGGAATTCTCGTAAGTTTTAGACGATCGTTTTTTAGTGGGAGTTTTAACTCATGCCAGCAAAAGCTTGTAATATTAATGGCTAGTTGTTAGTCTTCTGGTGCAGCCTACAGTTATCAAAGTCAGTTTCATTTTTACTGTAATATTTTTATTTATCCATGAAAGATGCATTAGAAAAGTGACTAAAATAAATTGTTGCTTTCATCGGCTTGTTTTTTTTGTGAACTGTTTGAAATTTCTAATGTATTTTCTTATGCATTGAACTGCTGGTGGTTTTGCTTAAAAATAAATTTCTTCTGTGATTGAAGTTCAAACCATCATCTGTGAATCTTTGTGTTTTTGCAGCCGTGACGGAAAAGCCTTGGAGAAATTCCTGCAGGATTATTTTGATGGAAAGCTGAAGCGTTACCTCAAATCCGAGCCCGTTCCTGAAGACAACGATGGTCCGGTGAAGGTGCGTCTGAAGATTTTCCTGTTGATTTTTGTAACCGTCTGAGGAACCTGCATCTCATACAATCGTTTTGTTTTAGGTGGTTGTGGCTGAGAACTTCGACTCGATCGTAAATGATGACAGCAAAGACGTTCTTATCGAGTTTTATGCTCCCTGGTGTGGACACTGCAAGAGCCTGGAGCCTAAATACAAAGAACTTGGGGAGAAGGTGAGTGTGTGGAGATGATATTGGGATGGTGTTTACGATATGAGTATTGGGCTTAAAGAAGCATTCTTGCTTTGCGGTTTAATAAACACTGTCCTTAATTTCCAGCTTTCCAACGATCCAAACATCGTTATCGCTAAGATGGACGCCACCGCCAACGACGTTCCCCCTCCGTATGAAGTTAGAGGGTGTGTAGCGAGTTTCATCTGTAACTTTGTTGTGTTTTTTGTCTTGATTTGACTCAAAGTGTGACTCTTTACTTTCAGATTCCCGACTATCTTTTTCTCACCCGCCGGCCAGAAGCAAAACCCAAAGAAATATGAGGTTTGTAGTTTTGCCTCCCTGAGTTTAAGCTCGACAAGTTTTGCCTGAAGATAGACGTGAAGGTAATCAGTTTTTTTTTTTTCAGGGTGGTCGTGAGGTCAGCGACTTCATATCCTACCTGAAGAGAGAGGCCACCCACTCGGTGGTGGTTCAGGAAGATGAGAAGAAATCAAAGAAGAAGAAGAAGTCTGAGTTATAAACAGTCACAGCCCAACAACCAGGAGGAGGGATTTTTGTAGGAGACGTTAATCATATTCCAATTTTAGCGAACGGGGTGTTCTGACCCGTATCAGCCCTCTCTTGGGCCCTGCTGCTCTGGGAACAGTCGAAGGTTGTGGTGGCCAGACTTTGTGATTTTTCGATTTGGTGGAAAAGGTACAGATGTCAAATTGTGATTATTTTCCCTCTGCTGTACCTTGGAGAGAAGCACTTTTGAGACCAATTCCACATCTGTTTTTTTTTCTTTTCATGGAATAGGGATTGTTTTTATACATTTATTTTTGTTGTTTTTGTACATTTGGAAGGATTGTGAAATAAAAGGCCCACTGAACCTACAATGTGCTTGTTTATTTCAAACCATGTTTTATGTGAAATGTTAGAATTGCGTTAAACGTACCCACACAGGTTACTTAACCCTCCTGTTATCTTTGGGGTCAGTTTGACCCCGTTCAGTGTTTAATGTCTCTAAATGCATGGTTGGCATCCTTTTTTTTGGTTATTTAGGTAGTCAACAAATAAGGTACTTGACATACAAACTTGGGTAAAAATTATATTCTGGAGGTTTAAATTGCTGGGGTCTTTAAATTGAGGGTGTTAAACGCAGATGAACAAAACTGCAACAGTGACTTAAATGTGATTAAATGTTTTAACTCTTGAAATGAAGACCCAAGATGCATCCCAAAAGGAACAAAATGCAAATAAAATGATATAGAGAAAATACTAATATAGAAATAAAAATATAGGAAGACTGGTAGATAAATTATTAGACCACTTGACTTTCCACTGCAGACGTTTTCATGCACAGACATTTATACGTTTCATCAGTATGTTTAAACCCACAACCTTTGAGTTGCTAACGCAACGCTCCACCCATTGGGCTACATCAACGCACGTCTTACTCTGTTGCCATAGCAACCAGTTTACCAGCACCCCTAAAGGAAGTACACTTCAAATACAGCAAACACGTCTTGAGATTCAGGCAAGGGTGTTTATAATCACACCAGATGGACACACAGAGATTATCTCCGATTAAAAATATTGTAATTGTGATTAGAAATATTTGTTCTTAGGAAGTACATGACAGATCAGTGCACAAAATGTTAAGATATATAGTATTAAGATAAATAGTATTCATCATCTAAATAGCATTTGTCAGTTCGGCTATATTTGACCAACACGTAAACTCTGCAATTTATGTTTTAAACAGAGATGGCGCTAGAGGCACAACATTTATGTTTTGCAGCTTTAAGCAAAACTCAATTCTTCCAGAAAATCCCAAATGCACCCAGTTTGCATCTAAAACACATTCCTACGTCTGAAATAATTTTGTTAGATTTACAGGCACTCAAATATTAACAAAATGACACTTTCAGTTTGCTGGTTTCAACCATAAGTTTAAACCAACCAAAGCATTTATTTTAACAAAGATGAGCATTACTGTCAGAAATGAAAGCAGCATGCAGAGACTTAAGAACAACAAGATCTTTATTAAAATAATCTGTTTTAAAACATTTACATGTATTTCACATTATGACAGCATAAAAACAACACATTTAAACCAGTTCCAACTCCTGCGTACGACGTAAAATAGATCGAAGTGATGAGACGCACAACATCTGCGTTATATACACAAATTACAAAATATACAATATTATGTTATGCATTATAATACATGCAGAGAATCTAATATGGACGACACTTAAAACAGACGAACGCCTCATAAAAGAGGTTTTTCTAAAAGCAACAGCACAGGATAAGACAACACAAAAAACATCTGTGATGGACCACTAGCCTAGAAGTTTCTTTCGGCTGTATGTCCTACTTGGCGTTCGTCGTCTTCGCTGGTGAAGAGGAGAGACGTCCAGCTCAGACTTCGATCCTGATGGAAGAAACAATCATAAACAATATGAATTAGAAGATCAAATGGAAACTATGGACAGACTTTAACATCTTTAAATCATCTTACCTTCAAATTGCATTGCTTCATTGATTCCAGTTGATTTCTTGTACAACAGAGGCGACTGTGTCAGGGCGAATATTCCGCTTGCAGACACCGGCTTATTAACTTTAGGTGTATCTGAAAGAACGTTAAAGAAACGATGTTTAAACGCATTACCCAAGACAAGACTAAAGTCATACAATGAAAGTAAGCCATCTGTAAACTACCTGGGATAATAATATGAATAAAAACTACCTTTTTTGCCCGTCCACACAATGTGTTCATGCTTTGCAGGTTCTTGAACGTCAGACTCAATCCAGTCCATGCCTTCAGGTGAGCACTGGTGGTCCATCGCCTGGCTTGACCTCAGACCCAATTGTCTTCGACCGAGGGGGGTGTTGTTGAGGGTCTCCCTAAGTTCTTCCATTCCTTCAATGCAGAAAACGCCTTCAAGCTCTGGGTCCTCCAAAACTCCAGTCTTTTCCAGAAGGGGAACTCCTTTAATGATCTTTTCCTTGTTCCCACGAGGCTCCATCCGAGCCCTTTTCTTGCGAGGCCAACTGTTGAGGTTGTCTGGGGTAGATCTTCCTCTACTTTGAGGAGAAGGAGTTACAGGGGTGAGTTCACCAGAAGCCAGTGGGGATTGGTGGCTCGTTGGATACCGTGTGGGAGTTATTGACTGGCATATGTAGGTCTGTACGCTGTTCCCAGGTGTACCCTTGGCAGGAGTGCCGTGGCTGCAGACTGAAGGAGATATGCAGGCAAACTCTCTGTGTCTGGAACACTGAGCAAGAGGGCTTTCATTCTGCGGTGCCTTTACGTTTGAAACGCTACGGTGCATGAGATGAGAGGCCTTGCCCTTGGTGGCACTGCTGGGTGCATCTCCTGCGTTGAAAGAGTCCACCCGTCTTAACTTCATTTTGGGCAGGCCGGTGGACTGCATCTCCATCTCCACTTCATAAGTAAGAGGCTGAGAATCGGTGGAGCCCTTTCCACCTTTAGGGGTTTTTCTTGCTCTTGGGGTGGAGAACTTGGGCATTCCTGAAGGGTTTCCAAGACGAGCTTCTGCCTCTCTTTGTCGGCGGTCTGGAGTCTGACGGAAACCGTAGCTTCGACTTGGCGTCGCTTGAGGTGGGGTGCCTAGTTTGCTTTTGAATTCGAACACTTCAGAGGACTTCCTCGAGAAAGCAATGTTCATTTTAATTCCACCAATAAGCTGCGTCTTCACCACTGAGGCTTCTGCAATGTCAATACTTTCATCCTCTGTGGTGGTGCTGAATTCAGAGCAATCAAACTGCTGCGAGTCAGATGACGACGATGTCTCCTCTGCTTTGCCCTGGATGGGCTTACCTTCATTAGTAGTTACTTTTGTGTGAGACTCACAAATTTGGGCATCACTCTTGCGAGGTGAAGAGGTTGACTTGTCAGGAGGTGAAGGGGACTGTTTCACAGGTGTCCTACCGGAGCGAGTGCACATCCTATGGCTTGGGCTTTTGGTGGGTGTTTGAATGTTTGGTTTCAATGGTGAAGGGTGGGAAGAAAATGGTCCAAAATTTGAACGCTGTGATGCAACAGAAACAGAGTCACCAGACACCTCCTTACAAGGTAAGCTTAGCGCTCTCCTCATCTTTCCAGACATCAAAGTGGAGCTAGAGTTTGTTGGTTCAGAAGTTTCTTGAACTTCATTTCCAGGAGACGCTCTGCTTTTTCTTTGGTTCACCTTCTCAGGAGTTTTGAAAGAACCTGTCTTCTCACCTGGGCTGCAGTTCTTGCCTGGAGTTATCAACCTTGGAGAACATCTTTTGGTAAACACAGGAGACTCTGGAACGTTAACTGAGATTTCTGGAAGACGTTTTCGTGGAGACGGAGACCACGTGACGCTCTTCTTTGGGGTTCTCGCGCTTGGGCTCCTCAGCCAAACACCATTTGTAGAAACACAATCCAAGAGACTTTTCATTGGGGTCTTGAGTATTCCTTTTAATGGGCTTTTCTTGGGTGTCTCTGCCAACAAGTTTTTTGCAGATGGTGACCGAAAGGGACTTCCTCGTAGAGTCATCTCATGCTCTCCAACCGTCCGGCCTGGAGTTCTTGGGGAACGAGGAGTTCTGCAACCAACTGTAGATCCAAACGGCTCAGAATGGACCTTTTGTGGAGTATTATTGTTGCTCTAAAAACAAACAGATAGAGACAATTAGTAAGTGCAACCCATGTCACTGGAACCAGCAGTACGCCAATGCAGCCATTACCTCAATCGCTGCAGATGAAAGAAACATCTCTTTGTTCTGCTGCTCTCCAGTAAAGGACGCTGTAGGTTTTCGTACTCTACCAGGGGACTGGGCGGCGCCAAAAAGAAGCCTAACCGGTGACCTAACGGAACTAATGTTGAGTCCACCTACAGAAATGCAGACGTTGGTACTTTGAACATCTGTATCCTTATGTTTATGGCGTCACTGAAACATTTTCGTTACTTGAAGCTCACCTTTAACCTCAGACTGACACAGCTGAGAGGAGGACAGGGCCCGGTCCAGGTTTCGAGAACGTGGCTGTGAGCTTGAATAGAAGACGCTGGAATGTCTTCGGGTCAGACCTTTAATTCTTGGGCTTCTTCTCAGGTCTAAGAAAGAGTGATTAGTTACGGCAGCTTGACCAACGAATGAATTAGAGGTTATTCTATATGGGACGTTGTGGGACTTACCAGTTGCTGGTTTAATTGGGGACTCCTCAACAATGCAAACATCAGTTTCTCCAGATCTTCTGTGATGACGGTGTCAATAGAAAAACAATCATTTCAACAGAGTCCATTTTAAAAGTTTCAAATGTTTTATTATAGTTATCTCTATGTTGTCTTCTTTGAAGTTGGTTTTGGCACTTGCTTACACTATCTAAAACAAGTGTTCCTGCAGATCAATTTACAGAACATTGTTGTGAAAAAATCATTGTAGGCTAAAGGACTCACCTGCCGGTTCTCTGTCTATGAAGCAACCGATTAGACACCTGCTTATGTAGCGGCGTCTCAGACACTTTCTTTGTTAGCAGAGCGTGTCGTTCTGAAATTGAAGACGTTAGCGGTTTAAACTCACACACTACAATACAGTTTCATGAAGTTTTCCTTCTTTGAAAGGAATTTACCATCATCGTCGTCATGTGAACGCTTGCGTTTCTTAAGACCCTCCACCGCCGACACTGAGTGGCTTCTGGGCATTTTGGACTTCTTTGAAGGAGATACGGTCACTTGGGTGAAGAGATTCCTCCTTACCTTTGTGACCTCTGTTAGAAATATGAACGACAGGTTACAGATAACTCTAAACTTAAAATCAACCAGATGACATGGAGTAACAAGAGATTAGCAATTACCTTGAACCGCTTGTTTTTGAGGCGGTGGCTCCTTGGAAGAAGGTTTTTCTACAGGAACACTCAGCTTTGGTTTTGTCTGTAGATCCCAAGAGAGGAAAGTTAACATGATAACATTTCAGTTTCTTTGAACAACAAAGTTTGAAAGTAAAGAAAAATATAATGTAGGTTAAACTAACCTCAAGATATAGTTTTTAACTTTAAACTAAACACAGATGCTCCCGGGACAGTTTAACCATGTTTTTCAGTTTTTGAGCTTTGCCTTCAGTGGTTAATTTTACAAACAAACCTGCAAACTTTTATTTAATAACAGTCCTACATAATATACTAAAATATCTAATATAATAACTAAAAAATCTAATAGACTTTTAATACACAATAATCTCTAGTTTACAATTATGTAGCAATTTAATGTACATGCATTAACATCAACTGTTTGTAAAAATAAAACACTGTTTGAAATCGTTTAGCAATAAGCATTAGCAAGACTTCTGAAGAGTTTCATATCCACCATGCATACGTTTCCAAGTTAGGAAATCGCTACTAGAAAAAAACACAACAAGGAAATAACAGAGCAAGAGAAACCAAAAAAATAAATAAAAGAATCTCACCAGACGTGTGGACTTTCTTGGCATTTCTATCTGTCGTAGCGCCTGGGGGACTTCAGTCACGCTCTTGTGTCGTGTAAGTCTGTACTGCCTACAAATCAAGAGAAGATCTTTCATCTCCATCTATTCCAAAACAAATCACCTGAGATACTGACACCAAGTTATGAAGATCACCTTCTCTTCTTAGAAGAACGATTGCGTAGCTCCTCCAGGTGGTCCGCGACGCTTGAGATGTTGCTCTGCGTGGCCGAGACGGCGGAGGGACTCACTGACACGCTGTCCTTAGCCATAGACTCGTCGCTGTAGAAGTCGGAGGGCAGGACGGCAATAAGAGCTTCAGGAAGCTGAGTTCCAAGGCTGTGGTAAACATCTGCCAGAACTTTGGGAATGCTCTTCAGATACCTGGAAAACAGGAAAGTTTCATCATCTTCAAAGTTTCATCATCATCAAAGTTACATCTTTTGATTTCAACTTCTGGAAGTACTTACAGTGGTAGAACTTCATCCTGCATGAACTTGGACAAGTAAACGGCGTCTTTGCTCCGCGAGATGATGCGAAACATATCAGCCACCTGAAACAAACACAGAGGAAAGTTTTCCAAGACTCGTTTGTTGACCTTGAGATTTGAGATAAAGGATGTAAAAAGGTTGAATGTTGTCTCACTTCTTCCACTCTCTGTTCCACAACATCTTCATCTTCTTCTTCTTCTGGTTGTCTGCACAACTCGAGTCTGAGAACTGCTTGCATCTGGCACCTGTAGAAGAATGAACGTTTCACAGATGTTGTGTAAGATATTAGACGGAAGATACCGGAGAAATATCACTCCATCAGATTAGCCAGGTGTTTATTTGCATTAAAATTGGAACTTACTCTCTGATTTTACTTTCAGCATCAGCGGAATCTCCGTAAAGCTGACGGACAAACTGACAGCTTTTCCACAGATACTTCTGTACCAAATCCAGGAACGAAGCCTGAAAACGTTAAGTGGAAAAAACAACTTGCAAATCGTTTGACAAGCTGGCAAGCAAATCACTGAAGTTGTTCCTGAAGTTTAAATGACTTTAGCTGTTGTGAACGTAGTTTCTGACACAAAGCATTAACATTTATTATTATTTTTTATTTATTAACATTTTGAAATAAAAACACCTGTAAGATTTAGACTTCATTAGACAAGAGTTTTCTAAAGGTTGCAAGACACTTAGTAAGGCCACGTTTGGGCGTGCTGCCAGCGTCCGCCTCACCTCCGCAACGCCGTTGGTTTTGATGAAGTTCCTCACGACCGTGAGCAGATCCTGGACCTGCGAGGGAACGGAGACGGATCTGTTGTCCACAGCTTTCTGATAAGCACTCGCCAGGTGGGACACCATCTCCTCCTCACTGCTGAAGTCTGCACCAAAGTTTGGGAAGCCTTTATATTTAGGAACTGCAATTTCAGGACCTTCAGATCAGATCAGGACGTCAGGAGATACTCACGCAGGAGGCCGGGCTTGGCTCGTTCCCCGGAGCCTCTTTTGCCTCCTTTTTCGTTCCCCTTGGCAGAACCAGTGGAACTGCTGTCAGGTTGAGTTTTTTGGGCTTTGACATTCAGGCGAGCAAAGTTCAGCATCTGCAACGACCGGCTCATGGTCTTCATCTTCTGACGTACTGGTGTGCGTTGGGTACCCTCTTAAAAGCAAAAGCAGGTCATCAGAAGCAATTCGGGGCAGTAATATTACGACGTTCATGTCACCCAATCGTCACTCACGTTTTTTGGACCTCGTGTTGCCACTGGAACCGGCTTTGCTGCTCTGATAGAGTTCTGAGAGACAGCTGGTGAGATCCAGTTGAGGGTCCGAAAGTTCCTCCTCTTGGTTCTCCTCAGGAGCTGCGTGCAGCAGCCTGCACACACAAAACAACTGGGTTTATACTAGGTTAGTACTGGAAATACTAGATATTTTATTATATAAACAGTTAAGTGATTGGTGTAGCACTACAGCATAGTCAACTGCATAGGATAGTTGAATGATATACCGCATCGATTCCATTAGATGACAGCTGATTCCTGATTGGTCAGACAGAGGGAACCAGCCCTCGACCAACGCTTTTCCGCTTGCGTAAGACTGTTGTTTGAACTCTTGATTCACCCAGTCAGGAACCAACGGCAGCTTTGCCTGATCTGAGAACCACAAACACACATAAACAAATCTGTGCAAAAGGATCTCAAATAATCAAGATTCAGGTGTCTGTTTAAATACCTGAGCGTTCCTCGTTCTCCATGATGCCGTAAACGACGTTGAGGACACTGCTGACGACATCCGGCAGGTCGGTGGAGATGTCTGTGGTTTCTGTGGAAACAAGGCTTGGGGGCAGGTGCTCGTTTTCCTGGGTTACCAGCGGTTGAATGACGGTGAGCAGAGCCGTGCAGGATGACATCACGGACAGCACAGCTGAACAAACCACACTCCCTTCATTCACATCCGCTAGCTGTGCAAAACAAGAACACAGATCGTTTGCTATACTGCTAGAGTTTCTTGTTATAGAACGTTTCTATAACATTTCATGTTATGGACTTTAAATGTTTCTGTGATGATAAAACCACAGAAAAATAAACTAAGTAAACTCACATTAACGCAGTATTTTAAAGCAATAAGGCAATTTTAGTATATTGCAAGACACAATAAAAGTGGTTTTATTGAAATGATGGCAATGAGACTATATAGACTACATTTAATAAATATGCACATAACTTTAACCAAGAAACATTAAAGCCTAACTGCAGACCTCTTATAATTGCAAATAAACAATAATGTAGATAGTACTGTATGTAACAAAACTACTATAGAGAACTATAGGGTCATATACTGTACTATAGAATGCTTTTGCCTAATGCATGCAGCTTTTGGAGCTGAAACTATGCTTTATAAGACTAATAAAATGTACTTTTGTAATAAAATGTAATTTTCTTACTATTGAACATCCAGTGGCCAGTTCCCTTAGGTACTGAAAGACCTCCTGGCCAAGCTCGGCATCTGGGCACCTCAGAACCCAGTTCTCCAGGGCTGAATGCGAGAGGGTTCCCCAGTCCTGCAGCACCCCTCTGACAGTCACCTGCACAGGAACCTGCAGAGATCTCTGGCTGCATGAGACGGGCTCAAGCATCACACTGCAGGACCGCCAGTCCCCACCTGCCACAAAAATTAACACACAAGTATTAACAAACACACACACACAAACACCTGTATACACCTGTGACCAAACTATATCACATACCTGCAATCCAGCAAAAAGAGCCATCAAACTGAGGAAAGGCTTTTTTGTGCACCCTTTCAGAGGACTGAATATACACGCTAGCAGAGTCTATAGGGAACGCATCCACCCCCGGGTTTGGGCCGACATGCCGGTCCCTCAGTAGTAAACAGGGAGTTAGCATAGGCACCACCTGTCCTCCAACCTGCCCCAGCAGCTTTGACACCGTTTCTATGCCAGTGAAGTCCTCTAACACTTGATCAACCTAAAATACAAAACATTGCGGTAAATGCTAACAAAACATCAGAACCATCTTCATGAAACTTATAACAGGTCCAAAACATACCCTCAATATACTCGAATCAGCCCAATGAAGCAGAACCTTTCGTTGGCCAAGCATATCTACCAGGCTTTTGGAGAGCACCTGCTCCTGTAGGTCTTTAGGCTGCGTATCCCTACGCAGAGACAAGTAGTCCCCCAACTCCCTGTGGGACCGTGGGCATTCAGACACGACGAACAGGACATTTTTGTCACCATTGACCAGGTCATCGTCCTGCAATGGGACGGTTCTGCCGGTTCGGCTGGATCTTCGTGGTCTCAGGGTCACTTTGGTGGGAGATGTCAGGTCTGGTCTGTCCCACTGGAAATCCAGCAGAATCTCCTTCAATGCGTTCTGGACGCAGCTGGACGGACTTGGTTTCAGCTTGTGTTGGGACTTTTCCCGACACCTGGGCGACTTTTCCGCGACGCTGAATCGGACGTTCAGTTCGTCTTCGAGGTCGCTGAAGGACTTCTCGCACAGCTCCTTAAAATCGGTGCCTCGGTTCATTAAAGAGGCGCTTTTAACAGTCCTTGAATGGAAGAACTTATACCCCCATCTCACTTTTTCCAGCCCGTATTTATTTCCAGCACCGAGAAGGACTCTTAGCATCCAGTGTTTGAGATGGTTCTGATAGGAACCGGTTCCGTTTTCCTCCGGTCCGTGATCCACGTCGATAGCAAACACTACATTATGCGAGGCCATGACTGCGGAACTGTCAAACGCGACGCTATCGTTCCTGACGTTCAAATATTACGGGTGTTTACGTTTACAGCTTATATATATTAAGAAACAGGAGCTGGTTTTGACGCCACGTCCTTTAAACGCCTTTGAATGTCGCGATAAGCGCATTTTAAACGCTAACCAAGCGACGTCCCGCGAGCGGCGCGTGCAAACAAACGCGCACGTCCGTTACTTTTTCCAACGCGAGTCATCGTTCCTGTCGCCGTTCGGTTAAAACGACCGGAAACCGTTTAAAACGTTTTAACCTTAAAACGACAACGTGTTAAAAATGTTATTAAAATACTATAATTTTACTGCATCGTTCAGAAGGACGTCCGCCATTGATGCCCTTAAACTCTTCGCGCTCCGGAAATCGTCGCTCGTCATTGGTCGGAAGAAAACGTACCAACGCGAACTTTAAAAACGTCATTCGTTTCTCGCTGCGTGATTGGACAAAAAAACGACGTCGATAAAAAAATACCAAGGCGTTGCTTCGTTCTCGCCCCGTGATTGGCTGGCGGTAACGTCAATCAAAGCGCCTCTTCGCTGGCGTGGTACGGCGTGCGTCTATTCGTGCTGCTGACATCTGCTGGCCGGGAGTTAAAACTACACACACGGAGAAGGGGGCAGTACTGTGGTGCCCGGGGGGCAATTGGGGGTAAGATGTGTGACTCAAGGGCCCCTGGGAATCGAACCAAGAACGTTTCAGTTACAAATAGACAATGTTTACTGAGTCTATTGCAAAAGCATTCAATAAATTAAACAAAAATAAAACATGAAGGAGAACAAGTTGCGCCTGTTAAGAGTTTTTTTGGCCAAGCAATGAACAGAATTATACAAAACACACATTAAAAGGAACATTAGTGCTTTTTTCCTTTCAGGCAGCCAAATCAATCAACTTTTTAAAGTTTGTATTTACACTTGATGTCAGTCATCCCAAATCAGGTCATTTTAAAGCGCACAAAATTCCCCCCCGCTGTTGCCAAAAGAACATGACGTAGATGAGGGGCAGAGCGAAACGATAAAATAGGAACGGTTTTGCATTCTAGCCGACCCTGAGAGAATAGACTGTTAGTTCTGGCACACATACAGACGGCTGCTATCTGCGTGTCATTGGCCTGCACAGAATGAAAATGTCAGTGTTGCACTGAAATGAGCTTTAGATAAGTTATCAAGATGCAATTAGATATGTTTCAATGAATTATGATCGGACAGTATTAAAAATCTTCCAGAGCTTAAAGATACAGGCCTATAGCTCATCCAAAATCTGTCCATTCTTGGCTTGAAAGCTCCAGTTTTCATTCAGTTATGTGAAAAGAGCGACCAGGATATTCTTAAGAAGTTCACCTTTTTGTGTTTACCAAGACAAGAATAATCAGTTTATATTTTTGCTGCATTGAGCTTCTAAATGCTACCTAGCTATCAATTTTAGGTTGTAAGAACGTTTCTGTAATGTTTACATTACAGTTTTCAATGTTCTTAGAAGTTTCAAATAATATATAATAAAGCACTGCACCATACAAAAAACTTATGATACTTATGATATGATACATGACATTAAAAACGTTCTATGATGTTACTGAAGGAACATTTTTGATAACTTTAAGAGAACTTTACAGAACCTTAACTAACATTTTTATAACGTTCCCTTTTAGTTGGGTAGCATTTCATATCATCATATCACATCAATAGAGTTCATAGGTTGTGTTACATTCAATTATTAAAATGAGAGTTTGAAAGTTTGACACCATATATCACATTTACAGTATTGATTGTTCAATTTCACTCGACATGTATATTAATTATTCAGTATTATTCATAATAATTATGCTTCCAGTTATGTGGCTGTTGGTTTTGACCCAGAAATGGTCTTTCGCTTTCAGGCATGTGAGAATGTAGGTCATTCGGGTTTTCAGACGACACTCAAGCGAATTCTCTGCACAGCCAAACGAAAACCTGCAAGCGACCAAAAAAAAACCAATAAAAGAATTGAGTTTTCATTTCCATTGTAACATTATCATGCCATGTAATGAAGTTTAATAAACACAGTCTCTGTTTTTGTCTAATTATTGAGTCACGTTTTACACCCACAAGCTTGAATTATTCACACCAGGTCAACAACACAACAGCCTTCAATCAAAGCAAACAGTGAAAATATGTAACAATTAAATACACGACAAAAGATGACTGCCAAAAAAACTCATTTACAGTCTCATTTACACACGAAACTCAGAGACTGGCAAACACCTTTATAGGCCTCTTAACAGGAAACCTTTTCAGAAAGACTTCCATCAAATCCTTTCTTGCCAAGTAATAGGAGATACAGAACAATTTGTTATGTAACGGCCAGTTCAAACGTCTGCTGGGAACATTATGTTTTTTATGAAAGGCTTGTTTTTGCTCATTACACATTATGCACTAGACGGCTCTCCCATATTCAGAAAAACATATTTTTCACACGTATATGTTTCAATACGAAAATGATGTAATAATGAACGTCTTTAGCTTTGATGAGATAAAACACGCAAACCTAAATACATACGTTCAGATAATGACAAAGCTAGCAGACGTGCTAAAGACACGACAGTCTTGCAAAAATGAAGCAAACTTTTCTCCAAAGCATGATTTTTCACCGACCTCACCATCTCCACGGCAACCGCATGCAAAGTGGGTTACCGAGGCATTTGGGAGCAGAAAGAGATGAACAAGCATAACTTTTCTGAAGGAAAATGTCTTTAAGTGGTATTAAAATACACACAACAATGTCATTCATATCTGACTGGAGGAGAAAACGGTGTTGCGCATACAGAGTCAGAAATGACAAGGTTATAAACACAGACTCTGTGGTACAAGGGTAGTCCCTAAAACTCACACGTTTTGGTGTATCGTGTTTCACAACACAGTAAAATCACCAGTCGGAATAAAAGCCACGGTTTCCAATAATGTAACTGGATAAGAAGGCAAGCAGACGAATGTTATTTTTAGATGCCTGTACTGGCAGACAGGGACTAGTGAGGTTGTTTTGTGCTGTGGAAATTGTGTAAACAACTGCTTTCGTCTGAGATTATGAATGATCATTGTTCTCAGAAGCAGTCAGCACACAGTTTCCTTCTTGTTTTGACCCCATTGCTCTTTTTCTTTAACTTATTTTAACACATTTGTGAAACTTTATTGACTGGAAATGGGTGCCTGACAGGAAATGAAGGGCATTCTAAACAACACAAGAAATATGTCAAATGAAACAATATAAAGTTTATTTGCAGCTATAACTTGCATCTATAAAAGAAAGTATGAAACAAAGATAATAAAGATTCAATCCAAGTTTAAAGGCTTAAATACAGTGACATATATTTGAAGCGATTTTTAAGTTTCATTATAATCTTGTAAACATTTCTGTAAGTCTAAACAAAATAAGAAATCTCTCTCAGGACAAACTCAAAGACAAGCCTGACTTTATAAAGTTTATTTGCTTATCTGCGAAAACAAAGTATGAAACAAATTAATAAAGATTGACTGATATACTGTATAAAGACTTTAAGTGACTTCACAAGTCCACAGTGTCAACAACCGAGCCGTTTTCTAAAATCACTACGCTATGTTATATATAACAAAATAATCTGTGAATAAATATAAGATACATTTAGACAGTAAAATAATTTGCTCCTCATTGAGTTCATTCGTAAGTTTATCGGTCTGGCAGTAACATCAGGGTTCGAAACCTTGTCTGATTATTCTAAAAAAAATACAGTCTGTGGCTCTGTCAGGATGTTCCTTAAAAGTTCATCTGCAAACCATTGAATAACATCAAACCCACATTCAAATGAGCAGAACCCATCGGACTACAATCTTTAAACAGGCACATGAGATTTGAACAACGTTTATATGGAATACAAAACATCTCTTCCATCTGAGAAATTTAGTCTGTGACATCGTCCGAGGATCTACAACTCTTGCAGAGGAGTTTAAAGTATCAGTGTTTACATCTAAACCGCTTTATATGCGAATCACAACTAGACTAACGAATGTAAATCTGGAATTTTCCTTCACTGCGCCGAATCCGAGTCACTGGAGTCCAGGCTGGCCTGTGCCGACGCAGCCCGGCAGCTCTGTGTGGATCCTGAGTGGTGCAAAGTCTGTGTGCTTCTCCTGAGGCTCTCCAGCGACTGCAGGAACGACCGTCTCGCTCGTTCCTCCTCCAGGGGTGACGTCCCTTCCTCCTCCACCTCTGCGATCTCCGCGAAGGTCACCGGCTGGGTCTTGAAGCGGGCGTCTCGGGGTCGTTTGGGGCGGTTTCGGCCCCGTGCCATGCACTTGGGTACCGGCAGCTGCTGCGGGAACTCCTCCATGGCCGATGCCAAGATGTGTGCGGGCAGAACGGCGAAACCCACCGTCTCCATCGGGCGTGAAGCCATGGATCTGGGTGGCAGGGGCTGGGTGTTTGTCTTTTGGGGCGTTAGTGAAGGGAGAGCCTTGTAGGTCTCCAGTTCTGTCAACGCAAAAGGACTTAAAGTAGATTTGTTGCTGTTTTGAGAGATTTGAGAGCGCTCCTTCTGGTCTGTGTTGGACAGAAAACAGAACTCCAGGTCCTCAGATTGTCCTGTCTTCAGCTAACCGCAGAACCGTCTGTGTCGCCTCGTCCTGTCGCTGGCGTTTCTGAGCGTGCCACTGACAGAAATGACCCATTTATAGCGCTTTACTCCACCCCCCCTCCCCGCTCTGCACTGGCTCCGCCCACTCACTGCAAACACTCATGATCCGGCTGCCATTCCAGTCCCTCCGGATCAGATCCTTGAAATAAATGCCAGCCGGGAGGGAGCTGGGAAACAGAGAGCTGGGCGGGTTAGGGGGGTGGGGGGACGGGGGCGTGCGGTTAGAACAGGGAGAAACAAACACATGAACAGGAAATTAAAAAGTAGAAAAGAGGTTAAATACATGAGAACAAAATATAACAAGCAGAATAAACAAAATGTAGGTTTGAACATATTCAGTGTAAACAAACACAGGGCAGATAAAATGTGACTTACATATTCACTGAGGTCCAAAAGTCGAGGGCCACATTGAAAATCTGGTACCGATTTCATTTCAAAAAAGACAAAGTGTGAAATTTTAGTAAACAAAAAATGTTCATAATTTAAAATGTGTGTGGAAAATGACAAAATAGTTAAAGTTCTGCAGCATTTTTAAATAGTTTATTATAAGCAAACCAACATTTTTTGTACAACATGATATTTTTACTTACGAACTGAAGATTATTTTGTGCAAACCGGTTTAAACTAGCCAATGATGTCAATAAGGCAAATGGTGGGAATTTCAGAAAAGTTGTGAAAGTGTCTTTTACCATAAACGTTAACCTGTAATATAATTTGCCATGAAAATGCCAAATTATTTGTGTAATATTCCTACTGGTGTTCTCACACTTGTAGACCCTATTAAATATTACTTACACACACACACAGTATTTTTACCCTTACTAGTGAGGTAGTGACCTCAGAATACGGCTCACAGTTCCACTGCCATGATCTCATCACTGTGATGAGCATATAGCGCTTATCACTCTCACACTTCCTGTTTTGCTAGCCAATTTGTCATAGGCTAGTTTCACCTTCCAAAGGCAGATGCCAGCAACCAGCCCAAGACCATTTTAAGCGCTGTGAGTGAACTAGCGGGGAAATTTGTGACATAAGCCACAGAGATGACCCCGTTTTGTCATAGACCCCAAACCAAAACACCGTCTCAGACACCGATTGGCTACCGTAAGGTCTACTGTAAATAACTTGTCATCTATTTTAGGAGAAAGGGGCCAGATCTCAAAGACTTGTGGACAGACACGTTCATCCGACCTCTTGAAAGGTTTCCCCAGTCAGGTGACATCATGTGATGATGTCAAGGACATCTACCATTCGAACCATGTGTCGCAAGAAGGCTTTGTCAATTTGATTAACAGCTTGTTTCTGGTCCAGGCGTTACAAAAAGCAGAATGGGTAAGAATGGTGCAATTGCACGTACAACATGCTCAGTTGGTAGAGTATTGTGTTAGCAACAAAAAGGTTGTGGGTTCGATTCCCAGGGAACACACCACTTATAAAATGTATTGCTTAAACGCACTGTAAGTTTCTTTGGATAAACATGTCTGCGAAATGTATAAATGCAATTGCAAATTCACAATTTTATCAACCAATGGCATGCGTTTGAGGGCGGGGCTACTTGTTTGTTTAACCAATGGCAGATAAAGGAAAAAAACACTACAGGAAGCAAAGGGGGCAAAAGTAACAAACACGAGGACCATTTGCTTACCATAACATCTAAATTTAGCTTCACACTGACTCCATCACTGACCGAAACATTTCACTCCTGTAATGAATATCACATAAACATACGTTTCTCCTGTTACCTCAACATGTTATTTATCTTATACCTAACTAAACTTCATATGTCAGTTTACACAAAGTTTTTACGATATGCAAGAAGATGATAAGCGCAAATGTAAGCGTTTAAAACTACTTGAAAATAAATACAGATTAAAATAAATACGATTATAAATAAAGTAAGAAAATAAGAAATACTCAAAAATGAGGTATTTAAATAAAACAGGTTAAATATACAAACACATATTAATACAGACGTAAATCGTACAATACATTTAATACAATTAAATATGAATATTACATAATATTAAAGGTTAATAATAATATTTAAGCTTCTAAATGCCTCTGGTCCGGTTTCACAGTTCGGTTGAACTTTGTCCCGCACAGATGTTGTTTTTGTTCCGGGCGGTCCGGTGGGAAAAGGAGAATTTTTCCCCTGAGACTCATAGATCCGGGTCTTCCCATCTATGGGAATGGAAAAAAAAGCAAAGCGGGACAGACACAACACCTCAGCCGCCTAACAAACTGCTGTCTGTGAGGTTTGAACATATAACCTTGGGGTTGCGAGCCTAGATCTATAATCATTATAGCACAGCACCCTTGACTTAAGACTTTGGACCTTTTAAAGGGAAAACCCACCAATGAGTTCCTACTATTTTGCTGTTGCAAATCACTGACACTACAAAAGCCTCTTTAATTTCAAGTTTAACTTTTGTGGCTGACATCAGCTTAAACTATTTCAGAGGGCCACGACTCTGACATAACTTGAAAGAGGAGCCTTAGAGGGGACCGTTTCCAGAGCTCACAGACAGGTGTTGACAACAAATCTCTGTGGTCTTGCTAACAAAAGGCCATTAAAGGGCTACTGGCGTAGGGGCTACTGGCGTAAGGATCGTGTGTGTCACATGACTACCCACAATGCACCTGGAAAATATTGAGTAGATTTTATACAATGTTGCTTTGGCCAGTTGTGGCAGAAAACACCCTGATAGTCAATCAATGCTGGCTAACCTAGTAAACTAGGATACGGTACATCTATTTTCCAGCCTGGAACGATGCATATATGATGCTTTTAACCACTAACAAACTACTAACTCACCCAAACCCAACAGCACACACAAAACATTACAATAATGTACGACGCAATAACACAGCGAGAGTCTCTAACATTCCAGAACAGAAGCGCTCTTTTCATGCACAGGTCAGATTTTACGGCGCAGCGGCGTGAAATAATGCAACGCCAAGTAACTCAAATTAAAGCCTTCCAACAAATCACTGGAAGTCTCCAGCGAAAGCAAAGGGTGAGATTTACAGTCTGCGGTATCTAAACATTTTGATAAAGTTCTCAGGCTAAAATCTGCCCTTGAGGAAAGCTGCCAAACGGCTGTTTTCCAGGCAGCGATCCGAAGCAGCGCTTCCCATATTTAGGAAAGACAATGAGCTTTTTGTAGTTTTAAAATCTCACTGCCATTACTCACTGAACATTATTTAATATTAACTCTGACTCAAGCTGCAAACGAAAGTCATTTTTCCAAACGCTTCATTTTTGGATGTAGTGTTCCTCAAAGCGTCCATGCAAATTAACATCAGGGTTTTGTGTACGCTAACTCAAAATCGCCTGCTGCGATATTCTGTCCTGAACAGCTAAAACAAGAGGAAATGTTTTAATCTGGCGATTGCTCAACGGTCACTCCAACACACGCAAAAGTTAACATAGCCCTTCCAGAACTTTCTACTAAGGCTGGTAGTGACGTGTTTTGAAACAGAAAAGGCCTTTCAGTTCTTAACAAACCCCACAAGGACTCGACCGTGACTAATTAATAATGATAAACGCTAGCAGCCAAACGTTCGGTCTGCGAAAACACTATAACCGATACAAATAACCGATACAAATAGCCAAACAACTATCTTTCAAAGTGCTGGCAGTCTCTCAAAACGCAATCAAATGTACTCTGTGGGTGATCATGTAGCTAAAACGTACTAAATATTCGCCACAAAATATGAGTTTAGTCAACAAAATTCAATTTACTGCGATGTTAAAATGTCACAAAAGACCGCAAAGGGATTCAATATTCAGACGTTGAAAACAACAAGCACATGTTGATAAAACAAAGATCGTTTGTTTTCTTTTCACCACCAAACAAATGTTTGTAATTTAGATTAATTCAGCCAAACGCTGGAAGAGAGGACACCTGATTTAAATAAAGCTTCAATTTACCTGTAAAAAAAATATTGTCCACAACTCATTAAGGAAAAAAAGTTGTTTATTTACGTAAACAAAAACACATTTTGTGTGAATTGAATGAAAGCAAACAACACTTCAGATTTTTTTAAAATAGATAAACGTAATTGCGTATAACAGAATGGATGCATTTTAAGAAACACAATGGAACTGTGATCGGATCAATTCAATCAGATCATCAAACCTCCCGTCTTCCCGCCTCAGTCTGAAGAAGGTCTAGTGTTCTGGGAATATAGTCCGGAAGGTGAGGTTTATCCGAGGTCCTCGGTCGTGATATTCCTTTGCCACCCGGTGCTGTTTAAAAAAAAAGTCATATGAGTTAAACTGAATGATGCAACCAAGCTTATAAGCAAGCAATTACGTTAAAACAACGAAACAAAATACATCCCGAACTAAAACAACAACGTTTTGGTTACTAAATGGAAACGTTTTTACAACCTTAAGTTGTTAGCCATGCAGTAAGTTTTATTTTGACAGACCGACGTGAGTTACGTTCACCTAATAAGATCTCTTTCGGCGCACGACCTTTCCAAAACGTTTCGGGTGTCGCTATAAAACGTCACTGACCTTTTTCCATTCTTTGTGTCTAAACGGAGGCCTGCGGTTTTTGCCTTGGACTTGGAATCCGGAGGCGAGTTTTAACTGGACAAAACACTCTCCGGCAGATTTTAACCTCAAAATGAACAGATAAAGCACTTCCAATCCAGCACTTTCCAATCCCGTAATCTAAACAAACAGAGTCCCAGGCCCGTAGCATTTTGTGTGTGATTAAATTCTTGGAGGCTCGGCCCACCTCACCATGTTCTGAAACATTTAACAGTCTCCCAATAACAAGATTATCTCATCAAATGTAATTATATTTACGACGTACGGAACATACTGTAGCTGTACGACCGCCAAAACTGAAGAACACTGTCTTCCCTTCAGCGTATCAGTTTTAAAAACTGTTATGTTGCCAGTTAATAACAATTCATATTAGACTAAACAAACGCTCCTGCCAGCTTTAAACATCTTGAAATGATGCATTTAGTTAAAGTCCCTGAGATTTTCCATTTGTAATGACTTGTTAGTATTCATATCTGCAGAATTACAAGGCAAAGATCTATATGCACCATATGTTCTATATGCAAAGATCTATATGCACCATATGTTCTATATGCAAAGATCTATATGCACCATATGTTCTATAGGTGTTTCCTACATATTCTGCAAATTTTATCAAGCATTTAGCAACCAATAAGCACATAGTACCACTTTCTACAATTCTACATGTTTCCTTTGTAAATCTGTGGTGAACTAAAAGTAATTCGTCATCACCCAACAAAGCCAGGAACACATTTAACCCTCAAACTTTAACTAGCATTAAGAGAAACCTATAGCTGTGTTTACAGCTGTCTTTATAAGTTTGTGATGTTGGGACGCGCGTCAGCAAAATGACGAATCGTGTTTTCCGACGCTGTTTGTTGATTCTGTTTTGTAATTCAATGCTAATGATGTGAACAATCACCGTCACTGGAAAAACTCCTCAAAGTGATGTAATGGGTTGGTACCTGCCAGTCCGCCTGCGTACAGCCTTCCATGATCAGGAGCGACCCGTGGGCCAGCGGGATCCGTAAGCGCTCAACATAAGTGTAATCGCCTTGTTCCTCCTGGAACAGACACACAACCTAAAATAAACCTTTGGTGTATTCAGCGTTTGTTCAAGCTATTTTTTAACTTCTTTACCCGGCCGCCAGGGAACGTTCTTATAACGTTGTCTGACATTCTTTAAAAAGTTATCACAAACACTCCAGCAGTAACACTAATAGAACGTTACCTCAACATTGTATTTTTATATACCAAAAACGTTATTCCTAAGTCACTAATGGAATGTTTAAAAAACGTTACACAGGGTTTGAATAACATTCTTGAAGCCAAGCCATAAAGTTGATGCGATGTTTAAAAAACTAAACATTTTGAACGTTTCCAGAACATTGACAATAATAAAACATTTTTAAACGTTTTGTTACTTAATGGGAACTTTAGAAAAACATTCTCACAACCTAAAATTGTTAGCTTGGTAGCCGGCTAGTTTCCAACACTGAACAGAAATCCAAAGCAAAACGATGGCTGGCCAATCACAACAGAGATCATTGTACAGATAAAAAAAGTGGGCGGTCCCTTTAAAGCACCAAATTTGCATATTGAAAACACCATAATTCTCTTCACAAACACCAGCGAAGGCCGAACAGGAAGTTGCAGGCAGACTCACAGGAAGTGGCTGCTTGCGGAGACTGAACACTCTGGTGTCTCCCAGACTCAGAGAGGCGATGATGGGCTGCGTTCCCAGCGATGGCTCATTGTCACTGTGCCAGTCGATGCTGTCCTTACCGTCCCGGTACAGGTTACACAGCAGCGAGTTAAAGGTACGCCCAGTCTTTTCCTCAACAGCCAGACGCAGTGTAGCCAAAACCGGGTGCCACTATAGATACGTAAACATCCATTAAAGATCACATATGGATATGGATTCAGTATATAATGTATACATACCTGAGGATTGGCCTCCATAGTGGAGTGTGAATATGTATAGGGGAGCTCTCCATACCAGCAGGTGAGCCGTGGTTCATCGTAAGCGTCACCTATAGAATAAAACACATTTTAGGCAATGCTTCAGAGCCACGGCTTAGTGGTTCCTTGACACTGAGCCCTGGTGCTCACATGGAAGAGGCAGGTTCGATTTTTGTCCCAGTTCTAATTCTCCCTCCCTTCGTAATTTCCTAATGTCTCTAATAAAAATAAGTGGCAAAAAAACCTTAAAAATACAAAACTCACTCTCTGCACCAAATAAGGGCCTAAAATGAACTCGCTTAGTTCCAATAACCAAAACAAATGGACTTAAAATGAGCTTTGTTGAGTCACTGTCACATTCAGAAGCTGCTGGTGCAAACACACATAAACATTTGGTAAATTTGGGAGTTTTTTAAATAACGTCGGCTCTGGTAGATGAGACAGATGAAAGTCCGAGAGCAGCGACAGCCCTGCCAATGCAGAGAAGACAAACTCTTTGGAAAGAATGAGTCACCGTGAGAGATACAGAGATACGAAAAGAGTCACATGGTATCGACACGCTTCTCTTGAGACTGTAATAACTGGGAAAATTACCCTTTTTTCTTATTGATCTCAATGGTAAGTTGGCAGCGTGTAATTTAAATGACACCATTTCACTTATGTGCCCTCAGTTCTGGGCCGGTCATAATGACATCATGACAATTCTGATTGGCTGACGGCACCATGAGAAATAAACGGAGAGACATTTGCTTTCAAAACTTGTGCTTTTAGGTGCTTCCAAAAAATGGGTACGGCTGCAATACATAATTTTTGGCTCTGTCGCCATCTGTGTTTAAAACATAAAACTGCAGGTTACTGTACAAACTTTAAGCATGTTAAATTCAGAACTCAACAGCTGAAATTATAAAGCATTACTTTACACACTGCTCTCTTATTTACTTCGTTTTTGTTTATTTCAAACATTAAGAAAGTCACAGAGTTTTAACAACCTTCTATAAGACAACTGAATGTCAACAACACATTGAATCACAACTCATTTACTAATTTAATCCGTTTCACGGCATCTTTTCTCACCCGTTTTTCTGTAGTTCGTTTTCTGGGACCAGGGAAGTTCAGCGAGTAGTTTGCTAAATATCCAGTCGGCCTCTTCCAACTGAAGAAACTCAGTATTCAGTCGCAGTCTGGAGAAAAAAACACTGCCACTAATAATCTTTGTTTATCAAGTAGTTTCTTATTTGTTGCTTAACAGACGCTTTTGGCTTTCATACCGGCCCTATAAAGCACTATCTGCAAGCAATATTTCTTTATAACAAACGTGTATTTTTACCGTGACACCCCAGTCGGACCCTGACTGATCTCATAGTCACCTGTCTTTCTGTAAGACAGAGATTATTGTTACACACGGCGTGTCAATACTGTCAATAGACAGCAAAATGTCACTCACTCGATCACTTTCTCTGCGGGTATCTCTCTAAAAGTCTGGAAAACATGACAAATCAGACACAAGGTTCAGACACAAACTATGTACGGATGATCTGTGCCATAGAAAAAAATCTCTTACATTCACCGGCTGTTGAAACTCAAACGCCCCAGGCCCAGTTTTCCACGATCCTGATGCGGACTGAACCGCTCCAGCTGAAATAATGACATTAAACAACCACTCAGAAATATTACCAGTCAATAGCACACATCACAATACATCTATACAGTCTAACATGTTGTTTCCCTTATATGTCTGTATAGGTATAAAAAATAAGGGCTATACAGGGATTGTGAGGGTAAATGTACCCGCCGGGCGTTGTGATCTGGGCAGAGGTTTAGCCCAGGAGCCCTGGACTCTTGATCTTTGTCTTTTATCACTCATTGAAACTTCAAGACATCTAACCAAACAAAAAACATCATGTCATTGGACTTCAATGATGAAACGTTGTTTTTGCTGCCATCTGCAGGCAGTTCATATAAGTGACTTACAACAAAATATCGAGTTTGTAGGTTTAGCAATCGTTTTAAAACGCAAAACCTTATTAAAAATACATTATATCGTCTGATCATGTTATAAAATATATAAGTACGTCTTAAGTCAAATATATGTACGTCTTCAAGGCAATCGGTCCGCATTAAATCTCTCATTATTTGCTTTATGCTGAACATTATAATGTAAAATAAAACTTACATGTTAGTTTCGAGGTGAAAGATTGTTTTTATCTCATTTTCAAAGCCTCGATTATTGGTGTAAGACAAGCTGAGACGTCGGGTGTCCGTCGAAACCTGTCCGGGTTCATACAACGACCAGATAAATAGTTCCTGCACTTCACTAAGTTTCACTACTAATAGCAACAATAATAATAATAATAATAATAATAATAGTAGTAA
>JBAJNP010005231.1:0-10430 GCA_036877545.1 Yasuhikotakia modesta
TTCAGCCTTTCTTACCTTGGCCATGTCTCTGAGTATTGCACACCTTGTGCTTTTGGGCACTCCAGTGATGTTGCAGCTCTGAAATATGGCAAAACTGGTGGCATGTGGCATCTTGGCAGCTGCACGCTTGACTTTTCTCAGTTCACGGGCAGTTATTTTGCGCCTTGGTTTTTCCACACGCTTCTTGCGACCCTGTTGACTATATTGAATGAAACGCTTGATTGTTCGATGATCACGCTTCAGAAGCTTGGCAATTTTAAGAGTGCTGCATCCCTCTGCAAGATATCTCACTATTTTTGACTTTTTGGAGCCTGTCAAGTCCTTCTTTTGACCCATTTTGCCAAAGGAAAGGAAGTTGCCTAATAATTATGCACACTTGATATAGGGTGTTCATGTAAATGTTTAGTGTAGTATGGATGGATATCACGTACAGTAGATGCTGATATAATAAAATCAGTATAGTTATGGAATCGAGTAACTGCAGGCAGTCAAGTAATAAATGTACTTTTGAGTAACTGATGTTTTAATCTTAAATTTAGCAGTTATTCCCCAGAGCCAGTATTTCCTAGTTTCAGTCACTTTTAGTTCCAATCTGAAATTGCCGTCTGTTTCAGATACTTCAGAGGTATGAAAACTTCTAGACAGGGGGCTGAGTGTACACAAAATCATTAAGTATTTGTGTGTATTATTCCCAAGCCAGCACATTTAGTTTGTTGTCGGCCTGTCAGAAAAAAAAGATTTGCACACTCATTCATTACAGTGAGATCGGGACTGCATTTCTGAATGAGTTCCTAGCATCTTTGCGTCTTTTTTAATTTTAGGATTTACATTTTCCCCCTTATCTCCCTTTTATTACTGTCCTCGACTTTTGTTAATATCTCTTATTCAGCAAAGCTGGAAGTTTATGTCCTGTCTTGTCTGCTTGTTTTTTTGCTCATTTTGCTGCTAATTTTCTCCTACTTCCATTCTAACATTTGCTGACTTTGTCCAATGCGTGTGTTCATGTATCAATTCTAATCTTTTGTTCTCTCTGCAGGCGATAAAGACTGTTAAAACTTCCTCATAATAAGAGCACAGATGGGCGGAGGGCCAACCAGAACTCTCCTCTAGCACATTTACCTCCACTGCAGTGCCAGATTTGACTGTGTGTCTGTATACATGTATGAGAAAAAAGACTGTGCTGCTCTGGTGTCTGGCCAGACATCCCTCTGGGGTGCAATACTAAGTTCACAGGTCAATGTTTAAAGAACCTGCTCTTTGTTTTAGTTGATAGCAACAGGTGGAAAATAAGGTGCTGCTTTTTTGTTTTACTATACATGTAGGAGAGGTGACATGTATGAAAGCCTGGATGTATATCTATATACTGTCAGATGTTTTGGTTGTATATTTGCATCTGATATGTTTGAGTTTTTGTTGATATATTAGTGTTTTACAATTGCATTTATTTTTGTTTGTGTGAGGTCACATGCAAAAAAAAAAACCTAACAAACTGATGTCTTCACTTCATGTTAAGTTAAAATGTTGCATGTAGGCTGTTTGTGAAATCCTTTGGTTAAACAATCGTTCTGTGTCACCCATGTTGCTGAAGATCTGAGACTCTGAATTTTTCCATTTTCACTTTGGTACTCTGTGCCAAATCACTAATTTTTCATACTCATTTCTCATACAACTGACTCACCTCTTAACGGTTACAATTATGGCAATATACTCTGTTGATTTGCACAATTCTGCTTCTAGTATGAAAGTATTGATAAGAGACAAAACCCTTGAAAACACCAGAAGACCTCCAAAGCACAAATAAGTGACTGAACATTTTCTTGTTGCTTTTGTCTTATTGTATTGTTTGGGCAGTTGATTGCCTTTTTATAAATACAACTGGTAACTAGGTTGATTATAGTGCGGTTGACGCATCACAGCATTGGTCGCATATAGCGACTCAGTTGTACAGTGATGCTTTAGCTATACTTCATTCCAAACTCATTAACAGGCATTTTTTTATTCTATAAACCCAGTCAGGTTCTAAAGATCTTGTTTTCAACCTGCCTGTGTGCAGAATGAATCTGCCTGATATATGACCAACAATTAGAACAATTCAGATTTTCAGTTTCATTTCTGAACCAGCAAACAAGCTGACAATGTTATAAGAAACTTGCATCAGGACAACTTTTTATGTACACAGTTTTAAATGAAAGGCAATGTTTTTTCTGTTCTGTTTTAGAACCTTTTCTTCTATGTAAATGTTTAGTGTAGTATGGATGGATATCACGTACAGTAGATGCTGCTTCTGTGTAAATGATGGAACGATGTTTACAGTGCTTTCCTCCATCCTAATAATCTTGGAAGGGGGCTTATAGTATTTGTTACCCTGGCAGCATCTGTGGAGTTTGATAGGTGATCATTGCTCTCTGAAGATACACGTTTCACCCGCGCTGCTTCAGTGAAGCTGATCTGAAGAGTCACAGCAACACTAAGCCCTGGTCTTATCTTATGCTGATGTAGTTTTAGTAACACGGCTCGTTGTGAATTTGTAAACTTTTCTCCAGTCTAGCCTACCTATGTACTCAAATGGGTTTGCTCTGAATAGCTTTACAAACTGGAACCTTGGTGTCCTAATTGTGTAAGATGCAAAGTTTATAAGTATGTATAACTGTATAATATAAATATATAAATGTATTTTTTATTAAAAATGACTATTTTTATATTTTTCTATGGAAGTGTCTTCATAATTTACTTTCTTGCTTTTAAACATTGACAGCATTTCATAACATAACAGCAAGTTAACCCATGTTACGTGTAACGCATTAGACTCAAATAACATTCAATTTTAACAAGCTTTTAAAGTTAATAAATATGCATAAGTTAAAGATTACTATTACTCTAATATAAAAGCTCTAATACTGTAATATGTGTAGAGTGAAAATGTATTATTAGATACATGTATGTGCTTGAACAGCTGTCAGGCCATTTCCCTTCGGATTTCCAGCCCTGAGCTTTGATTACTATTAAGGACTTAGGACTTTAGGACTAGTTTGTGAAACTCGGTTTTCCATGTTTTTGTTGTTTATGTTGAGTGTTCCTGTTCATATCATTTGGAAGTTACATTTATGAAGAACATTGCAAACTAATTCAGCAACCAAAAATTGACTCTGTTGCATCACACAAGGGCAATGTGTAACTTGGAGGCACGGAGGCACAGACCTTTACAGTGATTTTCTGTCTGTTTCACAATATCTGTCTGTTTATCTTCTGTATTGGCCGCATGCTGATGAGACCTTCATAGGTTTGGACCATTTATCTTTTTGCTCTGAGCTATTGTTCAGTGTCCCAACACCCCAGCAAATGATTAATACCCGTCATCCTGATTATTACGGCATGCATGAACTGTTTTTTTGGCAGTATGCCTCACTGAACTCCTGAGAAATATGTTTGTGCTGTGTGGCATTTAAGAAAGTGGAAACAGACTTCATTGTTTTTATAATCTGTATAGAATCAGCTCTGTAATACATAAATCAACTTTCCTGATTCCACCTCATGCTGAAAAGAGGCTGCAGACAGTGAACCTCACTGTGTTGTTACCTTTAATCAAACCCAGTATAGGAGCAATACACAATAAATACATCACTTACTTAATGGCCAGGGTTCTGTCAAGTGTTACATTTGCTTGTAAGATAGTTCTTATTAACTGCAACACATTTGGTAGCAGCTGTGTAATGAGCTGGATAATTTATTACAAAATAAACCCAGACATGGTGACTGTGATTCATCACCATAAGGGGTTTATTCTGAGATAACCGGCTGACGGTACATTATATCTTGACTATGTCCTCTGTGCTGTTTAAGGGGTTTAATGAGCTACAGTACTGACTGCCAGAATGCCCTATACAGGCTCCTGTCACAACTGTAGCTTTCACGCCCATATTCAGTGTAAAATGAGCTAATTACAACTGGTATGCAACAACATTTCTGCATCAGTTTTATACAGTGCACACAGTTAGGTCTTAATTGTTAGAATGTGCCTGTTGCTATTTACATTTATTAACATTTCTTTTTTGTTGAAAATTAAGGTGATGGGAAACTACATTCGAATGTGACAGACCACAGGGCTGCACAGCCGTTGAGAGGTCTAAGCAGGAGGTGCAGTCTCCAGAGGAAAAGGAAAACATAACGACAAGCACTACTACAGATTTAGAAAGTGTATTATTATTTTATTGCATGTTCATTCTCCAGACAGCCAAGTGCAGTATGCACTGATATCATTTTTAAAGAGCCAGTTGGACAATTGAACAGTCCCTATTCATCTTTAACTGACTGAATGTTAACCAATTAAATCTAAGCTACATATTACCTACATTTAGTTGCTTATTATTTTCTCTGTTGTTGTTTTTCAAATCTTTACCTTAGGCTGTTGTATTGATGGTGAGTGTTTACATGTCAGTGGCACAGAGTGAGATGAGAGAAGACAGTGAGGAGAGAATCAGTTAACTGTGAAATACACTTTAGAAGGATTAAGTTTTAAAAACAACTGCACTCAGAGACTGACAGCAAGATGGGCAGATTAACAATTACTACCACACTCATTTCGTCAATGCATTGGCTGTTAATGTTATCAGGTCACACAGCGGTCAACTCTGTGTTACGTTATCCTTGTTCAATTGCTCTATTTATCCTGTTTGTCGATAAAGTAGATAACAAATAAAGTAGAAGTAATTCAGTTCTCTCAAGATCTCCTTAGATTTAGCTCAGTTCTCTGTTCTGTTTTTCTCTGTAATGATTGTCTTCTCTGTAGGGGTGCATGTGAAGGTGACATCAGGTGTTAAATGAGTGATTTGATATTCAGGAAAATGAGCCTTGTCGCCTTGAAGATGTCAGCTCGCGGTCTTGTCTGAAGAATTCTGTGAATATGTCTATGAACAAATCTGTTAAACCCAACAGATTTAAAATGTGCAGACTCTTGGCATTCTGAAATGTAACGGCTGACACCTCAAATGTGCTCATTTTACAATTAATGAGGAGCAACTAAGAAAATTGCATTAATTGTTATACATTAAGTAATACATTATCTCTGAACATGAATAATTGGGTTGTGTTGATATTGAAATGTGTCATGACAGTCCGCAGACATTATGTTGTAAGATTTTCAGACTGGGTATTAGCTTTTGTTTAGAGAATGGTTGATGGATTGCTGAGGCAATTAAATCTATTTTCTTTGAATAATTGGGTGTGTAGTGATACTGCAATCTGTGACCCGACATTTTTTGTATGAAAAATACTTGAAGCCACAGATGAAGCTTATATTGGTTTGTTCTTGTGTAAGAAACTTCAAAAACTTTTGTTAATAATTTCTTAACGATCCACTTCACTCTCAAGTGTCAAACAGGCACATAGAAACCTTATGAATGCCTGTCACTTCTAAAATTACAATAATCACCACAATACACCGTATAGAGCACTTGGTATTGTATGGATTACTTTTATTACTTTTAAGCCAGTAGTAAAGTACCGTGTACTGAGATATTGGTCTTTTATAAGCACACTCCCTTTGAGAGAATGAATATCACTTGAGAGTTTCATAATAAAGAGAAACCAATACTTGATTGTTTTTGGAAGACAAGACAACTAGGGCAACATAATGTACAGCTGAAGATCCACAGCCTGCAGACATTAAATGTTTTAAAACAAGATGTTTTAGGTTACACAAATATATTTGATATATACAGATAAATCTGTTTCCATGCTATGTGCAGGGTGTGAATATTATCTGCCAAAAGGAATATGCTATTTAATCAGTTTACTCAACATGGCAAAGCATTTAAACTTGCTTTTTAACATTATAACAAATAACTGTTTAAAGAAATGTATTGTTTGGCAGGCGAAATAAAATCGTTTGTCAGGGTTTTGCAGCATTCAGGTCTGTTTGTACATCTGTGTGTGGAACCTGCCCAGTGCTGCCAGGGCAGATTACCAGTGAATCATCTCTATACCTGCAGGCTGTGGTGCACGTCAGCTTGAATCAGCCTGTAGTACAATACAAGGCCTCCACATTTACTCAAATCTCATCATTTAAAAACACAAAGCATCAATATGGCATATATGAACTATAAGCGATTCAGCATGTTATTGCCACAGTTGCTTCCCATTTACAGGCTGTGTAAATTGAATACAAGCTTTAAAATGATCCTCTACTGTATGTTCTTTCATGAGTATGTGTTTGCTGTAAATTGAAAACATTTTCAGACCTTATATCAAAGTATAAGGTACAGGGTACACAGTATTTGTACATTTCACCAAACACTTAAGTAACCACAAAAGGTAACCATAGCAACAGTAGGCTCAAGTACCTTTAGATCATTATGGATGGAATATTTATGCTTTTTTATCATTGTTAATTATTATTATAAATGTACTTATGAAACCTATGAAAACCTTTAGTGTTTCATTAAAAACTTTTAGTTTAATCTACACAGGTTGTGACTATTTCCTTTACAAATTCCTGTAGACAGTTCATGTTTATTTTGCACACTGGGGATGTGTATGAATGTGCTTTAGAGTGTGGAGGCTGAAACAGTTTTAGAAATACTTAATAAAGCAGTACAATACTGTTGCCTGTGGGCAATTTAATTATAATATTGTTGTCAGGATTGTTAAGCTGTGATATGTCACTCATATGTCCCTTCTGGTTCTGAGCAGATGTGTTAGAGGCTCTGTATTACTGTACCTCTGTGAAAGGGAAATTATAGTGTAAAGTATTGTAGTAATTGTTATACCAACTCAACTCATAACAAAGAGGTACTGTGAAACAGAAATACAATTTTAAAACAGTTACAAGTTTAGCCTTAAAGCCAATTACAAAGACTGGTCAAAAATTACAAATACATGGGGTCTTAGCCTCCCCATCCTGACTAGAAAAAAAATAAAAACAACTACACATGGTTTTGTTATTTATTTATCCAGAATCAAGTGCTTTCTGATATATATTGAAAACATCCAATAAGGAAGTTTGATTACATGCCTCCCAGGCAGCTAGACACATGCTGGCTGTTGATGTGTAAATAGAATATGACCAGACCATCTGTCTTCTCCTTCTGTGTGTTTTAAGTCGGTTGAAGCCATTGACATGATTGCAGAGGAGATTTCAATGAACTGCGTATATTGATCTGCTCTCTGCAGTTTTTAGTGGATTCTGAATATGTGTGTGTGTGTGTTTACAACAGCAGGTTTTACTGCTGCCAGGGCAGGTTAACCACTACCTGTTCCTGACATCTGAAACCCCTTTTCCATTTTATGTCCTATAAACACTCAACCCCTGTAGGGTCTGTTCTCCCCATTTTTCATGCTGGTCTGACATGTTAAATGCACATCCATGAAGCTGGAATTATTTGGCAGCACATCCACTGAGGGGCTGAAATAATCATGGAGGCCTAGATGAGAGAGATTTTCTGGGATGCCACTTATCTTCTAAGTCCCTGTAAGGCAGAGACAGCTGAGGCTTCTAGTTATGGCCTGTTATCGACAACCCCATCTTCCACTAGATCCTGTGAAAATTGGTTGGAGCTCCATTGGACCTTGTGTAATGGAGAAGGTGATGGAGAGACGATAATCATTACTTGTAGTATTACCTTCATAGCCTCGTCATCAACCTGTGTCTGGACAAGGACACCAAGCACTTACAGATGTTACAGCAGTTATTTGTGTCTTAAAAGTATCCATACACTGAAAAAATAAACTTTTGTCAGTATTTACTCACTCTCATGTCATTGTAAATTCAGTAAATGATGGTTGTTGTGAGTTTTAAGATGTACAGCTTGAGCCATAGTAAGTAATGGTAACATATTTTTAGAAATTACTCTTTTGTTTTCAAAAGCATACATATTTAACAAAGGATGTGAAGAACAGAAATTCAGTTATGGGTGAACTATTCTTTTAATAAAGATGAACTGCTGGTTCACACAACATTGATTGTTCATAGAATATTTACAATACATATTTAATTTATAGTTTTGTGCTGTTGGGCTAAAATGCTGATGCAATAACAAGGTTAATTCCTCTGTTTTTCTCTGTTTTGTTGGGAATCAATTTTGCTGTATTGCAGTATACATACATTTTATTATCATATTATCAAATGTTGGTCAAATTCAAATCAGAATTAAACCATTCCTGAATAAATTATTTCTACTAATATCATGTCCTTGGGTTTCTATTGTGCACAGCATAAAACCCTCCACTTCTTCTAAAAGTGACGTCAAATAATAAAGTCAATAGTTTGAGTCACTTAAATTTAAGACACTTTATTTACAGTAGCTCTCTCTCTCACACACACACACACACACGTGTACTTGAATATATAAACAGGAGTACTTACCATGTGTTAAATATCTTTGTTTGTTTTATTCTCTCTCATGTACACTCCACTTTTTCTCCTGAACTGCAGATGTCCTCTATTTAGATAAACAAATCAATACCCGCCCTCTGTTCACTGGCTGACAGTGTTGAACCAGAGTTTATTTTATGTGGATGAAAAGAATGTTGTCTGCTTAGCTGAGCTAGAGGAAGAAGCAAAACGTCAAAAAGTCACAAACTCTTTCTGAATTACCTTTTATGTCTTGCCAAGAACCATAAATCTAATACAGTCTATTATTGTTGTACACTAAATAAAACAAATCAAATATAAAAACTATTTATATTTCTTAAAGTTCTGTTTAGATAGTCTAGTAAGCCTGCTTTACTTAAAAATGTACATTAAGGCATAACAATGTAAGATGATTTTTAGCTTTTATTATTATTCTGCAGTAAATTAAAATTAACATTAAAAAATAAAGTTTTGTTTTGGAAATACTACAATGTAATTACTAATATTCCTTTTCTGTTTAACAATTTGATTTCTGTCATTGTAAAATTCTTTTTATATTTATTAAGTTAATAAGTTAAATTATATTTGTGAGTCTTAAATTGTAATTTGTGGTATTGTAATGCTCTTTTTATAACTATATAAGAGTTTAGCTGTATGCCAAATAGGTCCAATATGTCAGTTTTGCATGATTTCTGATTTTGTATTGCATGTAGCAAAGTATCACTGCCACTGTGAAAATCTAAATTTGCTTATTGCGCTTATTAGTATTGCTTTGTTTAAAATACTGAAATGACTTATAACTAAATCTGTTATAAAATGTACTTTTTATGAGACAATATCTAGCTGTATTTACAATGTTCAGTCACCTGTAACCTGCATTCTGTCCCTTGATGGTGCTATAAATGTCTTACAGTAATTAAACGCTAAATAGGTTGGAAACTGAAACAGGTTGGAAAATATTGTGCCCTTTACATTCTGTTAGAGGCAATCAGGCTGTAAAAGACACTAAATTAGGTCACATAAAAATTATCACATTGTACCTCTGTTTCTATTCCAGTGCCTAGCAAGTAATCTCTGTCTGTTATATAACTAAAACTAATGCAGTCCAGATCACAGGGTGGTTGCTGCTTGTATTTTACAGAGACAATGTGTATTTTACAGAGACAGAGTACATCACATTGTTCACACATTTAACTTGTTTTATTTTCACTACCTACATATCCCACACTGCAAATTAGCAAATTGTTTTCAAATCTTTTAATGGATTTTTATACAAACATATTGAAGAATACCTAAAGCATGCCTAAAACTTATCCTGTATAACCTATAACAGTTTATATGACCTCCACGTCAAAGAGGTTTTAACATGCTGACATATTAGGCCACACTGGTGTCCTTTCTGCCTTAAAGAGGTGATTTACTCACCCTCATGCCATTTTAAACCTGTATGACTTTTGTGTTTGATGAACACAACAAAAAGTTCTGTTATCAAACAAAAGTGACCCTTTAACTACCATTGTATGGATATAAAACCACCAATACATTTCGATACATATAGTTTTGGAATGGCATATGGGTGAGTAAATTAAAAGTGTTTTTGGGTGAACTGTCCTGTCATCATTTACCTGTGCTATGCAATAATTATGCAGGTGCTTAGTGGTTCCAGTGTCAATACTGTATCATGACTCATGACTATCATGTGCTGATTATGATGATAATGTTTTGCAGATTAACAATATGAAATAATGATATTTTATAAATATCAAGTTAAAAAGTTACAATTGTCTCTTAGATTAGGATCTACAGGTCCTTTTCAGAAAATTAGCATATTGTGATAAAGTTCATTATTTTCTGTAATGTACTGATAAACATTAGACTTTCATATATTTTAGATTCATTACACACAACTTAAGTAGTTCAAGCCTTTTTATTGTTTTAATATTGATGATTTTGGCATACAGCTCATGAAAACCCAAAATGCCTATCTCAAAAAATTAGCATATTTCATCCGACCAATAAAAGAAAAATGTTTTTAATACAAAAAAAGTCAACCTTCAAATAATTATGTTCAGTTATGCACTCA
>JBAJNP010005231.1:10480-29850 GCA_036877545.1 Yasuhikotakia modesta
CCTGTCAAGTCCTTCTTTTGACCCATTTTGCCAAAGGAAAGGAAGTTGCCTAATAATTATGCACACCTGATATAGGGTGTTCATGTCATTAAACCACACCCTTTCTCATTACTGAGATGCACATCACCTAATATGCTTAATTGGTAGTAGGCTTTCGAGCCTACACAGCTTGGAGTAAGACAACATGCATAAAAAGGATGATGTGGTCAAAATACTCATTTGCCTAATAGTTTAGCACTCCCTGTAGTTGTAATGACGATAAAATCATTAGAAGCATGAACATCTGTTGCCTAATGTAGAGAACAAGATGCTGTGTTGATGCCGTTGCGCTAGGGGTCTGTCCTTAAGACCTATAACCTCTGACTTGAATAAAAATAGCGGGTTACAGGTCTATCAGTGCCATGTCAAACTTCTCCCAAATTAGCTGGAGTGCACTCTATTACCCCCAGGAGCACATACATAACCTGTAATGAAAGCGCATTGGCTGCATGATTAAGATATCTGGAAGCATAAATGGTGTGGATGGATCTGTGATAGGTTGTGGTGACTCCAGAGCAGGCATCTAAATGCCAACGCACTAGGTCAAAGTACAGCCAGAGTAATACTCACTGAAACATACCCACACAGAGCAGTGGGCAACTATCCCTCAAGGATCTCAAAACCTGTGGCCTCTCTTACCATTAGGCCACAACTGCCCCACACATGATAATGGATTGCAGAATAGCCATAGCATGAAGGGCTGAGGTGGCTTACCCCAAAGCAGTGTACAGTGTAAGGCTTACATGCCTTAGAGGGGAGCTTAGGTCGGCAGTCTGCAAACTAAGATGCAATGCTATGGCATTCTCCACCCCACCACTAAGGGAAGTAAGAGTGTCAGAGCATTTTTACAATTTGGTGAGCTCTTCATGCACCTTTAGGAAGAATGGAATCAGGGTCAGACATGGCTTAGTGTTGCTCTCAGTCCCCAGGTGGCTTAAAGGACTTGCAAAGGATTTTCCATGTTGACAAGGAGAAGGCCACCCTCTAAAGCTGCAACAGAAAGCTCATTGTCATCACAGTCTAAAAAAGAGCAGAGTAAATAAACTCATGTGCTCAGGCTCTATCGAACAAAAGCTGAATAAGTGGTGCACACCTTCTTTTATAAGTGTATGTGATATAGTGTGGAGATTGGCCTGCAAATTTTGCCAATTTCTATTGGCCTTTTATTTTCCAAGTAAGAGATGATACACTATCAAGGACAAAACTACCATTGACAACATCAAGTGAGTAAAGGAAGGGAATAAGGAATTTGTATTTTTTTAAGATGAAATGACAAGAAGTGAAAGGTCTGTACAAATTACAGTATTGTGAATTTTGGAGTAAAGTGTTTAAAAGTAAGCAATATATACCTTATTAGGGTCCAGGCACTGAAAGAATTTTGGGGCCTTTGATCCCCTTAACAAAAAGTCTTGAAATTTGGCCCACATCTCAAATCATATCACTTTTATTGTCACATCACCAAAGAATCTGTGCCTAGGTGAGTGACATTCTTGGGGCACCACATTGTTGGAGGTGAGCTTCCCTCCCTTCAGGATATCTACACCAGGCAGTGCATAAAGACAGCCTAGAGGATCAGCCAGTGACTCCAGCCACCTGTCCCACGAACTGCTGTCTCTACTTTTGTATCTATGTATGGCTATGTTTATTGTCATATTGTTTTGTGGTTTATGTAAGTCAATGTAATGTCGCAAAGTAAGTCGCTTAGCATCTGCTAAATGCCTAAATGTAAATACAGCACTGAAATGTTTTTTTTCTTTTTATCAGACTTGATTATTTTCTGTGTTTCAGTTAGCTTTCAGCAAAGCAAATAACTACCTGGGATTACAATTTAATGGTGATTTCTGTAACAGTAAGTAAGGGAGTAAGCACCAACAGTATAAAGAAGATAGTATAAAACAGTAATTTAATTACATGGTTGCTAGGGCATGGCTGGATAGTTTCCATGGTGACAATTAAACACTGCCTCCTAAACTGAAAAGTTAGGGTTAGAGAACATGAGACATGAGATGAGAATGGACATGTTCTACCCAATGATAAGTCTAAGAGGTTGCTGATGATTGCTTATAAATGACATAACACTACTCCTCAATAAGCTGGTCAGTGTGACTCTTTATTGATGGGTTTATGACAAATAGTATAGGACCGGTTATGTCACAAGGTTTTAACCTGAAAAAAGTGTGAAAGAAGATAATAGTGACACTTTTTTAAGCACCACTACTTATAAATTGTTATGTAAAGTTAACAAAATGTATTCATATTTAAACAGTGCTAAAGTCTAGTTTCAGGTTTCTGTGTATACCAACTTCACAACAATAGTCAAATCAATAGTCAACAGCTTCCAAGACAAAAAACTTTCAGGCTGTTCATGTCAAATTTTATTGCAGATTTTTTGTTTAAAGGAATTTTTGTTAAGCTGTTTTGAGGATTTCGAATTTTTAATTATATTTCCAATACGGCCGTCTGGTTGTCTTATTTGGCTTTAATGGTTGTAATAGAACAATGAATAAAAGCACTTCAGACCAAAAAAGCAAGATCTTTGAGCAAGATGGTGGTGAGTGCCCAATGCGAGGCTCATTATTTCTCTAGTATTGGCAAATTGCTTATTATTTTATTATTTTTAGCTCAGTTATTCGCATCTACTTTGTATTAATCTCATACAGCTTCACACACTTATAAATGGATATATAATCCCTTTGTATAAACACTGCAGTGGACATGAAATTAAATTCAATGCAATTTTATTTATATAGTGCTTTTAACAATGTAACTGCCACGAATCCAGCCTCTGTGGCTCCCTCTATCTGCCGCCAGCGGGAACCACCTCCCGAATACTAGAACTGCAATTCCCACAATGAACCAATTGGGATTTCCAGCCCAAAGGTTTACCAAAAGGTTCATTACTCGAAGTCTCATTAAATTGTTTTCACTAGGGACACCTGCTGTGCAAAGGAATATATGAAAGACAAATCAATTAAGCCTGAGCCAGAATACTGGAATGCCTATGTATGAAATAAACTATTTTTGCCACTCTGTCTTAATGAACAAAAAATGAGAATATAAGCGTTATGATCATGAATATTCAAAATAAATTAAATGAATCAAATACAAAATAAAAAATTTAAATAAACCAAATATATCTACTGAAACTCAGTGAAATGTACACTGCAACAACGCAGTGTGGGAAAAAGGACAAACATAACGTTTGTTCTTATTCAAAAGAATCTCAAAACATATGAAGTGCCGTAAGGTTTGAATCCTCTTTATGTGAAAGCAATACTCAAAACGAAACGATCACGTGTCCCACAGAATCCGAGGTCTCGATTGTCATCAGTCACTTGATTCTTACGATTACAATACAAGCCTCAAGAATATGTAAGCATTCTCCCAGTAAGCAAGCCAACAGGGTGACAGTGGCAAGGAACAAAAATTCTAGATGGAGAAAAAACCTTAGGAGAAACCTGGTTTAGCTGGCAGGGCCAGTTCTCCTTTGGCATGTTAAAGCTGCAATTTGTATCTTTCCTGGATAAATTATCTTTCCTGGTATTAGTGTTGGAAACTTTATTGATTTAAAACTATTGGGTCTGAATGTTAAAAGCAAGGCAGTAGAATATTACAATTGCAGCTAAAACATCTCATTTCTGTGACATATCAGGGAATAAATATAAAATTAAAACAGTCTAGCATTGATAAGTGTGTTAGTGGTCCATTAAAGTCCATCATAATCCCATTGATCTTTCATTGAGCGTCCCATCCCACCTGCCATCATGCAGGCCTGACATTGCGGGCCACAGGACCTTAGGGAAATAATAAGACAGACTTATTTGTTTTTAATTTTGTAGTTCTGTTTTTTTTTGTAGGCTAACAATCCCTTAAGAGATTTGAATTCGAAGAACTATGTGTAGGCTAGATTAAAAAGGCGAGTCTTCAATCTAAATTTAAAGTGGCGTAATGTATCTGCCTTTCCGGACAATACTGTGTAAACTGTTCTAGAGTTTGGGTGCCAAATATGAAAAAGATCTACCAATCACACTTGATTTTGAGATTCTTCATTTTAAAAGCTGACCAGAGTTCTCTTAATTCAGTAAGCGTGATGGACTGTAATAAGAAAGTAGCTCACTCAAGTGTTGAGGAGCTAAACCATTCAGAGCTTTGGTATTTTTATATGGTATTTAAGAAGATTTTGGTGCAATTTGGTGTTTTTCTGAGTTTAATAATAGAAGGTTGTTAGTCATTCAGGTTTTAATTTTGACTATATATTCTGATAGTTTGCTAAATATTATGTGTCTCATTTAGCCTTGAAGATATATACAGCTGGGTATCATAACATAGCATAACTGAAATGAAAATTAACACCATCACTCCTATTATTTGCACCCAGAGATAGCATGTACAGGGTGAACAATAAAGGCCCAAGCACTGAGCCCTGTGGCGCTCCATACTGAACCTCTGAATAATATGATGCTTTTTTATTCACAGCTACAAACTGGAACTGGTCAGATTTTTCTCTGACTATATCTATTTTTTATTAAAGTTATTCATGAAATCATCACTGCTTTGATATTGACAAGTGTCAGAACCAGTCAATGCTTTTTTTTGTTTGTTAATTTAGCCACCATATTAAATAAATGTTCAGAGTTGTGTTTATGTTCTTCTATAAGGTTTGAAAAGTAGGCAGCTTTTTTTTTTTGAGCTTTTAAAGCTTTTGTGTATTTTGAGATCCTGTCCTTCCATGCTGTAAGAGCCAGTTATGTGTAATTCATTTGTGATGATAATTCAGTTAAAAAGGCTAAAACATAGTGAAAATTGATATTGAAATGTAATTAGAATTCATAATGATTGTATTATCTAAAATGCATAATTTATTAATTAATAAAATTTAAAGAACCTTTTCTTTTATTTTGGTATTTTATGGCCTCTGGCAGTAATACGTCATGAGGTCATTAGTTTGTACGGTCAGATTGCAGCTATAGACATTGGAAGCAACACAGTTTTTTGACCGAGCTATATCGAGTCTATTATACCTTTGTATTTTGTTTTGCTTTTCTTTAGTAAACCCTTTTAAAAGAAGATTCGGTCTTACTCGCGTTTCTTCAAATACTGGTTGTTAGACTAGCTGCAAAAGGTGGTACATAAGGATGTACACGAAAGGTGTGCCACTACACATGCTATACAAATTGTCTCTAATTTAGTTTGTTTCCAATTTCGTTCCGTTTTCTGGGCAGCTCTTTTAGGGTGTACCAAGGCATTGGACTGCTGTCCTTTGCCTTGATACAGAGAAAGGTGTTAGAGAACAAGATTTTCTCTTGTGCTAGCAATGTTTTCAAAATTATCCGTTTCGAAAAATTATCAACAATTTGAGACAGATCAGGAAGATTGTTAAAAAATCTTTAGTAGCAGAGGTTACTGTTCTACTGTATTTGTAGGAAGCTGATTTTGCAATAGGTATATATATTAAACAGTACACCAGATAATGATCTGAAATGTATTAATTTCTACATTCAATATTTATACCATAGGACAGTATTAAATCTAAAGTATGATTGTTACGAACTACGTTTCCCAGAACCCAACAGGTGGCGACCATTAACTCCATCAGAGACTGTATTTATACTAACGGATAATGCTGTCTGGGGCGAAGTCTCGTTCTCCTACGGCTAAATTTTTAAGTGGTTATCTTTGGTGTTGTGGTTTCTTGGTTTTCGTGTTTTGGACTGGTTTACCATTTTACGATCATTAGCTGCCTGCCTCTGGACTCTCGTCTGAACTTATTACTCTTGTGTATATACAACTCTCTCTGTTCTGTGTCAGGATTTTTGGATTTTTTTTATTTAACTAAATAATTAGATAAAATTAATTAAAGAACTGTTTAGGGATACTATATTTATAGTTGGTTTGTGAATAAAGAGTTGACTGAACTTCTAAAAACTACCAAACATTTAAACCATTTGAATAAATAAACATGTATTATTATAGTTAATTAACTTAACCAAGTCGATCTATTCCTCTTTGCAGAGGCTCGAGTTTCGCCATGATGTTATCCATAAGTGGTGTCTGAAAATATAGAACACACTTGAACGGAGTTAGACCAATGGCACGTTTTACTAGAGAATTCTGGGAATATTCTGCATTCCGTCATTTTGGTGACAGTAGCTTTGTAGAAATCATCTGATTCTGATCTTGATTTAAGTACTCCGTTTGACCATTTTGACTGTTTTTATTAAGACTCCACAACTCACCTCCAGACTCCATCAAAATTGTCGGCCTCTATCAGAAACAATGTCCTCTATTAAACAGTAAAATCTGAACACATTGTTACACAATAACTCTGAGGTTTCAAAAGACGTGGGTAGTTTCAATGAGATGAACCGGCATGCCTTCAATGAAATCTATCAATGATAGTGAGAATGGTGGTATAACCTGCAGAGTTGGGTAAATCTATGATGAGATCCAGAGCGATGAGGCAGAAGTAGGAGTTGTAAAAATTTTGGACATTTGGCAGGTAGTGCAGGCTTGAATGAATATAACTTAATTAATTCTTTAGTTAATTAATTAATTAATTAATCTTGTGTAATGGCTGCCCACCAGAAACGATTCTGCAGCAGCTGTAGCGTTGCTGCAATACCAGGGTGACCAGAACTGTGATTTTCGTGGACCCACGTAGATCTAGCTAAGTATAGTACCTTGCTTGTCTCAGTTGTTGGAGGGCTGCTGGAACCAGGGGCAGTGGGTATCTGTACTTGACTGTTATGTCGTTCAATCAATGCATGGTCGTAGGCTGCCATCCTTCTTTTTAATGAAGAAAAATCCAGCTGAAGCCAGTGAATTAGACGGTCAAATAATCTCTAAACAAGCTCTTCCTTATTATAGTATGTCATGGCAGTTGATTCAGGTTGCAATAGCAGGAAAATTCTGCCTCTGGGTGGTGAGGAACCAGGTACCAGATCAATGGCACAGCCGGCACACTAGTACGATGCTCGGGGAGTTGGGCTGCCTTGACCTTATCAAAAGCTTCTAGGAGATCATGATATTCAGGTGGGATGGATTTTACAGGTTTCACCTGATTCACAGATAACTTGGACAGGTGAGTAGTTCTGGTAACTGGTTTTAGGCATTGTTTGGGGCATGAGGCATCCCACTTGAGTATCCTTGCCTCTCTCCATAAGATAACATGATTGTGACAACGTAACCAGGGTAGAAACTGCTGAGATTACATAAAATTGAATGGTTTAATAATGCAAAGCACCAATTTGAAAACCTAAGTTTGTAATGAGTTGTAAGTTTTTTGTCCTTTTTGTTAGAGTGAGTTGCATTCTTTCTGCACAGGATATAGACATGAAATTGCCATGGTATTCTGGACCACGGGATGAACTGAACATCAAAGATCAGTTAGCTCTTGATGTCCTGCCTGACCACAGTAAAAACACAGGTGATTATCTCTCCCACATTTTCTTTCTTCAGTAGTTAGACAAGTAGCTCCCAGTTGTATCCATTCAACAGGCTCAGGGGTTTGACATTCATGATACAGGGTAGCATAGCATTTAACTTACCTGCTGTAGCTTTCTTGCTAAGTCCTCAGTTAGTGAAGTCAGGTGAGCATCGCCACTGGATCTTGTGGTGGCAAAGCCTTCTGTAATGATGACATGGCACTGGGATCTGTTTTGCAGCTTTGGTCAATAACAGCAAACAATGCAAACATAGACAAACCAAAATCAGAATTGTGAAACAGGCAGACAACAGACAAGGGGAATCTGTAGTACAGGCAGTAGTCAGGACAGGTGGCAGACAATGAAATATATCCAGAAACCAAGCAGAGTAATAAGGTAGGCAGCAGAAAATCAGAGGTAATGGGCAGGCAAGGGTAATAAGAGATAATTCAACACAATATAAATGCTCAGAAATGCAACCAATGGAATGCAAGACTTCACACTGGAAAAGTGTTTGTGAGGATTGCCCTAATGTGGGACTTTTTTATATTTGGACTTCTGAAGCATATTACAATGTTAAGCCAATATGTTACATCCACACCCAGTTTTATTTTATACTTTGATTACATGGCAGTATCTTTGATTTGTTTATAACGTCACTGGCATTCATTGGTTTGGGAGAGTTCCACATTAGGCAGTGTCCCATTAGGACAATTCATCTTATCATATTAAGCAAGATCTTACCTGGAGCTGGCATTTAGGTCAGTGACCTTTCATATAAACATTATATGTTACAAGTTATTATAAAACAGATATTACAAATAAACTAATTTTGGACAGAATGCAACAATCTTGTCCTGTATGCGAGGAGCCAGATTTTTCTTATAATACAGAACATGTGGCAAAACTTGGTAATTGCTGTAAAGTTTGTAAAAGTTAGTTTCGGTCAAATGCTGGTTTACATACATAAACTGTGATCTTCAATGTAGATGCAGATCATCACTAAATCTGAGCTGTATGTGTATGTATGAGTATGTAATATGTGGCATAAATAACAGACATGGGCACAAACCTTTGTCTGATTGGTGAGGATGTTAAATGAGACATGTCTTTATTTACAACAGTAAACAACTGTTGGTGACTGAATAAGGGCTAAAAATCATTTTATAAAATACATGTACATGTCTTAAGGTGCTAAGTGGCAAATATTGGGCAGGTTACTTTCAGATTGTTTCTGTAGTCATTGATTTCAAAGCAGAAAGAACTGCATTTTGGTAGTTCAAATTTTAAAGACCTAGAAATGTGGAAAGTGTATTTTCAATGTTGTGAGGACTTTAGAATTAACAAAAGGAAGGAGGGTAGATAACAAAAAAGGAAAAGGTGAAAAATATTCATTGAAGCCAATTAATTCATGTGTAGATGAATAATTATTAGATGTTACTGAAACTACTTTCTGAAGAGATATGGTTCATGGACATGGTTTACAGAGAGGCTAATTCTGTCGTGGATGATTGACAAAAATATCCCTCTACACATACAACACACAAAACCTTAATAGAATCTCTCTGAGGCTTCACAGCTTGACTGGTTTTTAGTATGTGTTTGTGTTTTGAATGCTGTCATCAACACCATGTTTCTTAACCAGCTTAACCAATTCAACTTTGCTAAATGCTAGTCATGTTAAGGACAACATGCTTGACCAGATGTTCCTAGCTGATGTTATGTTCTGTTTTAGTGTACACACAGAGGCCAGCCTTTTTTTTAAATGGATGGAAAGGATAAGAGAGATGGCTAATCCCTGCACTTTTCTTCTTTAATTGGTAGAAAACGCCACATTACATCTCTACTCAACTATGTACTAGAATTAAGCAGTAATTTTAATGTCTAAAACAGAATGGTTGATTTTCAAAATTACATTCTACATTTCTAAATTACATTCATAAAACACACACTATTTATTTTTGCTATTTGGGAAATCTTTCTTACAACAATGTTTTTTAATTAAGATAAAAAAGCTCATTTTAAGTCACATCCTTTCACAAGTGGAGAAACATTAAAAAAAGGAAAAAGAAAGCAGGAGGAGCTACATAGCTAAAGCTAAATACATAGCTGAAGCTAAAAAGTGCAAGATTTCAGTTTTGGTCTAATAACAAACATCTAAATTACATTTTTTGTATGGTTTTCCTTTCTAATTCTTTCCTTTATTTTAATAATCCTTGTTTTTTTGTTCTCCTCTTGGCAGCTGTAACCATACAAATAAAGGTAATTTAGATGTTTGTTTTTAGACCAAAACTTAAATCTTTCAATTCTTTTGACTGTAGCTCATAATTAGCTTGTGCAAATTCGGACTAATTTTGCCAGCTCAAGGATACAAGTGTCCCAAAACAGCTTCTCCAACTGTCTCTTCTTCCCACTTCTGCTCTTGGCAAACTTGATGGCTCTTTTATTGTTCCTATTTGTGTTTCCTCAAAAGCTGTGTCAGTGGGTGGTGTGGTGTGGGTGCATCAGCATGCTTAACAGCTGTCCATGCATGAACTGGTAAGCAGGTTGTCTTTGATTACATCCTGAGTCCCAAGCAAGGAACCGACGTGCACAGAAAGCTGTAAATAATGTTGACTGAGCCTCACAATGTGTTAAAAGATTTTAGTATTTGTAGGAATTCTTTGTTCTCAAAAAGTCTTGTTGAAATACACTTCAATTTAATGTTTGTGTTTGAATAATTCTCACAAAACTGCCATTATTCCTCTACTTTTTATTTGTTTTGTTGAGCCCTGTTGGACTAAAGAGCAAATAGTGGGTGTGCAAAGTTCAAAAAGGTGTTGGACGATGGAAAGGAGCTTTGATGGCTGGAGTCTACATATGGCAACTGTGGCCTGTTGGCAGTGTGATTTTATTGTGCAGGGCTTCCCTGTTTGCCTGGCATGGGTCCTTGGTATGGAGGAAATAGCTGAAAAAGGCATTAGACACAGGGACAGATTTGAGAGGTACTAGTTCTATGCTTGGCGGGGTTTAGCGGAGTAGGTTGGCAAGTGCAAAGCAAGCATATGGAGAGCAGGTTACACTTGCTCACACTTTGGCACTGTTGCACACACCTGCAGGGGGCTCAGCTCATAAGCCACCCCTCTAGCAAGCCTCTGTTTTAGTCCCCTTTTTTTACCCATAACCCCCTAATTCTCAATCTTGGCCCAACGGTGCAGCTCACAGCTAAAGGGAAGACAACACTCCACCACAAGTGTCTTTCCCAATCATCTTTGTATTCCCTGTACTTCTGTCACTGTCTTAGGGCTGTTAGTGATTTAAACAAACAAGTCAGTGTGTAATTGGACTTAAATACTTGGCTAGAATTAAGCTGTTAATTAACTTTAGTCCTCCATTTTTGTACATTTTGTAATGTTTTACTACTCTATCCCCATAATAAATAAAAAGAACTCAAATTATTTGTGTTTATCTCTAGCTGCTATTATAGGCCTGACCTATTATAGACTGGCCTGTGTTTGGTATAAAACAATCAATGACATTAATTCACTGTGCACACTGAGAGCAACTCTTAAGTCCAGATGGTGGGTGGATGATGCCAAAGGAGCTTCCTACATGAATGCAGCTTGTTGGACTGACTAATGACACAAGGAGCAGGTGCTAGAGACAGGTTCAGCATGCTTACAGGCCCATGATTGGCTGAGCCACTTGTCCGTCCAAAAGCAGTTTGTCTGGCCAAGCTATGAAAGGTGCGGCAACCTGCTGGCACAGTTGTTGTGATTCCATGTATTGCCTACATGCAGTTAAAGGCCAGCAGCCCTGATGAGTTTCTGTCAGTGTGTATTTGTTGCAGATAATCTAATCTGTGCTCGCCAAAAACAACCTTAACACATGTTGTTGAGCGCTGTGCCCTAATGACAATTTTAAAAAAGCCAATTAGAGCTTAGCCTCAAATCACATGCATCTACATAGACATTGATTAGTCTGGCACCCCACAAACACGTATGAAAGAACTATAGTTTTTTTTTCAGGAAATGATAAAATGACTAACTGTAAAATACTATAATTAAATAATCTTGGGGCACCCCCCAAGGCAGACGTGTTTGCTTGTTCTCTACTCGATTGCCATTTTTTTCATCTTTTTGTTTCTTGCAGTGCACAAATGCAACGCACTTTTAACATACAACAGACAGGCATTGCTGAACATCACCAATTCTCCAGCCTCTTGCTAGCTAACATGCAGTCTCTAGAAAACAAACTGGATGAAGTGAGAGCAAGGATTACATCACAACAGGAAGTAAGAGAATGCTGCGCTCTGATTTTAATGGAAACGTAGCTTTCTGAGAAAGTTCCAGAATCCGCTTTTCAGCTAAAGTCTCACTCCGTACACCCAGGAGACCTGACTGCAGCTTCTGGTAAAGCTAAAGAAGGAGGTGTGTGCGTTTATTAATAACTCATGGTGTGCTCACCAGAAGTGGAGTTTTTAATGCTGAAATGCTGTCTCTACTATCTACCGAGGGAATTCACTGCTGTGTTTATTGTCGCTGTTTACATCCCACCGCAAGCAAATCCCACAGCCGCGCTCAGCAAACTCCACAACGTGTTCAGCTCACTAGAGACTGGTCACCCTGATGCTGTTTTTATCGCCGTTGGTGACTTTAATCAGTGTAATTTACGGACAGCCATCATGTGGACATCCCCACCCGGAACAATAACACATAGGATAATGTTTACAGCAACATACACGGTGCGTATAGAGCAACATACGTGGTGCTCACTACAATTATTATGAAGTGTTTTGAGAGAGTGGTGCTGACCCATATCAAGAGCAGCATGCCAGACACTTTGGACCCCCTACAATATGCATACCAGACCAACAGGTCCACATCAGATGCCATTACTACTGCCCTCCATATTTCCATCTTTCACCTCATAAGGACACCTACATCAGACTATAGTTCTGTCTTTAACACAGTCATAAACTCACCCACAAACTGCTCACTCTTGGACTGCACCCGTCACTCTGTGACTGGCTCTTAGATTTCCTGACTGGCAGATTGCAGGAGGATCTGTGAGGTTCAGAAATAGAACCTCAAAATCAGTCCTAACAAACATTCTCAGTCCCATCCTCTATACGCTGTTCACACACAACTGTGTCGCCTCCCACAAGGACAACATCATTCTAAAGTTCACTGATGACACTGCAGTGATTGGACGTATCACTCAAGGAGATGAAGCGGCTAACAGAAGGGAGGTGGCCAGTCTGGTGACATGGTGTGAGGATAACAATCTCACCCTTAACACACACAAGACAAGGAGATGATAGTGGACATGAAAAGAGAGAGGAGAAACCATCAGCCTTTATTTATCAGAGGTTTACAGTCTACTGAACGATGTAACATTTATTGTATCAGTGAACTATATTAGTTTGACATTTACTACTTCATATTACTTGTTACTTGTTGTTGATGCTATTACTTATTAATGTATGTGGCACTCAGTGAGCGCAGCAATGTAAGTTTTTCATTGCACAGGGGAACTTGGTTTCCTCACTGTGCATATGACAATAAACACTTTAAATTCTTAAATGATTTTATGTAGTTAGTATTTGCAATATATATTTAACTTATTGTTTACAGGTTAAAGGAGGTTAACTTTAGGGGGGGCAGCGCCCCAGTGACCCCTATTGACCGGCCACTACTGAATCCCAGCTGAGTTGCTCGGGTAACATATGCTTCTGAACTAACATGCTCCATGGCAGGTTAACTATCAGGTTTAATCAAGTGGCGTTACAAAGAATATGTACCTGTAGTAAACAGACTCTCAGACAAACAGTTCCTCACATTTCCCACTTGTTTTTCTCAATAGTACAGCAACTTCTCAACATACTGTCGGCCGAGTGGTCATGCCCTTTGACTTCCGTGTGGGCATCCTGGGTTTAAATCCCAATTATGGCAAGGTTTATTATATAAATAAGGGGAAACACTGTTGTAGCAGTTATATTAATTTTTCACCAGATAGCCTATAGCTCACGTTTGACTTACATGCCATTTATTGCCAATTATTCATATCATCATAATTCTGTACTGAACTTTTAACATCAGCTAGACCACACTAAGTAACATGAACCTTATTGTCTGCACAAGTATTGACACTGTATTCATATCTTCCTGCTCTCATTACTTGATTTTGGTAGGCCTATGTCTGTATTTAAATGAAATATGTAGTTAAAATATCGGTAGTTTTTATCTTCAGATGGACCACATGGACCACAAATCTTTTATTTGTGGTACTCCATCTTCAGCAGGAGATGCCTCTTTTATATGGTACATCCTGTGAAAAAGGACAGTCTAGAGTTGCAGGTTATGGTGTCTGAACACACCCACAGTGCCAACTCCAACACAGTGCCTTTGCCAGTGTGAGATTTTGAGGGAGACTCTTTTTAGTAGCTACAATTCATTTTAATCAAATGAAGGTACTAAAGGTTACTTTCTGTAACAAAGACTCGGGAGACAGACAGACAGGCAGGGTATAATAACAGCAAACAGCAAATGACAGCAAAACAGGTAAACCAAAATGTAATCAGAGTCCAGGCAAGAATTTAGGGCAGGCGGCAGACAACAGGGATAATCCAATAACAGGCACAGGTCAAAAGGCAGGCGGCAAACAATCAAACAATGGGGAACAAACACAGGTAAGTATAAGGTAAGTTAAACGCTTAGAATTGAGGGGTGTGGCCCAGGTACGGTATACATGGGAAATTAAGTCCTTGGTATTCGGGTGAGGGCTCCCGCTGGCGACGTTTGGAGGAGACCAGATTTGTGACAATTTTTAATCGAATGCCAATATTAGCCTACTTACCACTTTGTACATTTTTTTTATGCTATGTCTTCACCCGCAAAACAGTTCTTTTTACATTGACACAATTTGGCATATTAGTGAAGTACTTTACACTTTCAAAAAAAGTAAAACTCACTAGGCTTGTTGACAGAAGCTCTACATATTTCATATTGGCCCTCATTTAACAAACGCACGTGGAAACTCGCATAAATCTGTGCACACAAATGATCTTACGATATTGATCACGTGATTTAATAATCAGACCTTGAAAATGTGGCGGCTGAAAACAATTGTCATTTGAATATCATGCCGCTATAAATTTGGGGTATAGATGTCCTGCCCCCAGACTTTATGATATGGAGACACAGAAGACAGTGGCGAAGAAAAGGTTTTTCTCGCAATTAGAAGTCGAGATGCTAGTGGATAAAGTTGAAGAACACCGGCTTGTTCTGTTTGGGAGTACGAAGGCTGACACAAAGGAACACAGAAGACGGCAGCGTGGAAAAACATTACAGTTGGGGTCAACAGTGTTGGCGCAGTGAGCAGAGTGCCAGCTGAGGTTTAACTTATCTTTTTCTATAAAATTTAATGGTAGGTTTATTTAAATTTAGTTTACATAAATTCTCTCATTTAGGTAAAGAAAAAAGTGTCTGATTTTAAATTCCCAACTAAAAAGTGTGTTGCCACACTAAAACGCAGCATCCACCTTACCAGAGGAGATCGGCCAGACCCCAGCCTTTTACTGACCCCAGTGGAGGAGTGTATGGCCACGCTCATTAGCTTGCCTTCAATCTCAAGTGTACCACTAAGTGGTGGAGGAGATACTGAAGCACCTGTGTCTAAGCAGGAGGAGACCTATCGCCAGTATCCCTCTGAAAGGTCATGGTGGCCAAAAATTCCAGAGTGGCAAGTACCTGCACGGGCAGAGGTAGGGCATCTGAATGCCAGGTTTCTCTTCTTAACTGGTTCTAAAGAATTGCTTGGCGGCCGAAAGTGACTTAAAAGCCACTCATCGCTAATCATGAGAAGATCTGTGCGGTCATGAAAAATTCTCTCACATCTAAGACGCACATGAAGGTTCTCCAACAAGGCCAAATCTGCCATTTCTGATGACAGTCAAAGTTTCTTGTTTAAATAGATGCATGAATAAAAATCTTTTTATTTTTATTCATAAAAAACATCGCAAATAGGTTAACATACTTATTACTTACATTTCTGCTCTCTCTTTAATGCGTAACATACAACATTAAACCTTGTAAAATCTTTGTATAGTTTCAAAATGAGCTTTTGCTCAGTGCTGTTGAAAAATTCAATGCTACTTTTGTTGTAATTTATGCGACGTGATCACATTTTTGGCAATCATTGTTCAGGGCTTCTTGTGTATCCTGTGGGCGTGGTTAGCGCAAGGTTTGATAAACGTTGCTAGAGTTAACTTTGATGAAATGCGGCTGTTAGTGGAATGGCTTCAGCCTCAAGTCAAAGCTGTCACTAGTTCAAACAAAGCTTAATCACATAAGCGCTGCTATCATTAGCGACTTTAATGGAATATGCCCCAGGTGTGTTTTCAGTTGATTCTTAAAGGGTGTGGTTATCCTGGCAGATCAGGTGGAGGCAGGTAGCTCATTCCACCATTTAACACATGCATCAAACTGATTTTAATTAGCCAGGAAATGTCAACCACACTATTTTCAGAAAATTTTCAAGGAAACCAAAAGCTATTAATATTTGGCTTTAATTTGTGTAAATTGTAGCATTTTAAGGAAAAGTATTTTCTCTGTTTTTTATGTTGTTGTTTTATTTGCAAGAAATTTAGTGTGTACTTCTTTTTCAGATTTTGGTGCATTGATGCAAACGTCATCACAGGCAGAGGGTTTCATCACAGTGCCACCTACTGGTCAAAAAACATGAAAAATGCGTATTGTTACAAAACTTTATATGGTTGTTTACTGCACAAAATGTACTCCTACTGGTCTGATAAAATAAAAAATGGCTCTTTTTGCTTTTCAAATCTTTGGACCAGTAGATGGCTCTATGGTGAAACTGCATTCCCCCCTTAGGTAATGCCCCTGATGACGTACCAGTTTCATGCAAATACTGTGCAAGTTTGCACATTTGCGTTTTTCCAAACGCGCTTGGACCGTGTTAACTGCAGCAAAATTTTCTATACAGCTACATTTTGAATTGTGAGTCACTGAAAAGATCTCCTTCCCTTTTTTTTAAATCGTATTCACGTGCAATTCATAAAATGATGTGCATTGACAAAGTATCAACAGAGATGAAAAAAAACACAAAAAAAGTAACAGCAAATGGAATTTAATAAAACTGACATGATAAAAAAAAGACAGAATTATTTTGAATACACAAACGATTAAATTATCTATTTATTCATTAGCTAATATTAGGAAATTTGTTAATATTTATTTTCTTCTAGTTTGGTTTAGGTTCAAAATGTTGATATGTGGGACGTTTTAATACCTTAATAGGCATTATTGTGCACAAACTTTACATAGTCCAAACAGGAGTGTTACATATATGTTGTGGTTTGTTCTGTTTGTTTGTTCTGTTTTTTTCTATTATGTTTTAATAATTTTCAACAAAACATTCTGTCTTTATTTACTCCCCGTGGAACATGAAGGGAAAAATGTAACTGTTGTTTAACAAAATCATTTTGCACTCTCTTTATTGTATATACAACTGGGTTTTGATGTACAACAAAGTATTATAAAAATATTTTTCAATGCTTGTGGATTGGAAAGAGGAGATTTTCATCCTAGGTCTAAAATTATATTTACCCAAGTCTTAAAATTCTTACCTCGGTTCATTCCCAACAAGCGTTATCCGCAGAAAATAAAATAGTGAAACGCATAAATGCATTTGCTTCAAATTATAAAATGCATCAACACATGAAAAAAAACACCAATTTAAACAGTGTTTAAGTCTTTATTTTAGAATGTAATTTCACAAACAGCAGCACCTGCATCTCTGACTGTCACTGAGCCTGCAGTGCATCTCTGTGACCTGCGTCACACTGATCTTATTTTCACAAGGATAATAATGAGTCATAATGAGCTGGTTGTGAAGATAGTATCGCCTTCCAAATAATATTATTTTAATTCCGAAATTCCCGAAAACATTAAATGCTGTTTTTCTGTTTATAGCATGAGCAGAAAGAACGCGCCTGCCGACTCAACAGAGCTGTGTAAATCATCATCACCTTCTCTTAAAATGTGGGTTTTATCCAAAATTAACATGAATGAACATAGGACATTATGTAAAAATAGTCAACTGCTTACTGATAGTCATCATTCATATAGCATAAAAAGTTATTTGTTTATTTGAAGGAGAGCATTGTGTGTTTTGTATAAAGTTTATTAAATAAACAGAAACAAAAAAATGACATGAAACTGGAATATCTGAATTCTATAGCATGATGATATGACACAGGGGATCCAAATTCAGCTCTTTATTAAACAAAGAACATGGCCGTACAGACTCGGGTCATTCAAAGCATTAATATATAGTTTTAATCCAGTTGTTATTAAGATGTTTCAAAGCTACCATACATTAAAATCTGTAGAAATAAATAAATTAAGATTTAATTTAGCCTAATGTGTCAAAATGTATTCTCTCCCCATAATCTTTAAAACCCCTTCCCCCCATGTGACTCATGTAAAGGGGGGTGAAAATGCCCCATTTAAAAAACACAATTTAGGCCCTGTTTAATTTCTGTCATCTATCACTATCATAAGTATTTTGATTATCTGTTTTAATACTGAGTTTATTTGATATTTTTCTAGAACTAAATCAATAAAAATTGAATGTTTGGAGAGTTTCTTCAGATTTTCACTTTGAAAAAGAGGGTAGTCAACCATAATTTAAATGGGTTCAAAAGTATTTTACTAGGATATCCTTTTAAAGCGTATGGCCTCCTCCATTAATATCAAAATCTAAATCTGGTGTTTGATCTGCATAAAGATGTTAAACTGTTTGAAAAAAAACTTGATTGAAAAATCAGAACCTAGTAACAAAACCTAACCCTAACAACAATATATGCAAAGGGGATGTTCTGAGATGGCTTTTAAGGAGGGAAATTGGGGTTCTGGTTTGAGTCGATTGCACCCAGGACTGAGAGGAATTAAACATCTTAGGTTTGTATGTTGGTGCCTTGTATAGCTGTTATTTTATAAAAGTAATAGGCTTAATGGTAACTTTAAATATGTGTTGTGATGATGGACTGTGTTTTGCCCAAGGTTACCAGTTTTTACCTGTGGTAAAATTACTATTGCACATGGCTTGTCTCATTGCCATTGCATTCAAGTGTTTTCTTTAAAGTGTAAAGAATTAAGGATTAAATATGGCTGGTTTATTTTGATAAAACCAGTGGACTAGTATAGCCATTCTGTTCATTAGTTAAACCTGTCAACATGAACTCTGATTAAGCTGGTCAACAAAAATAATGATGCTAGTTAAACTTGTTAAAACACATGATATATGCTATAAAGAGATGCTATTATTCATTTTATTGTCTCTTAGTGAATTTGACTGTAACGATGGTTAATTAAAGTTTTGTAGCATTGCAGCTTCTGAATTTTCGATCTTTTTCTGTTGTATTTATATTAAATGTAAAATTACGGTGTAATTTGATGATACGGTGAAAATGTACTGAACGTCATTGGTGGAGATTGGTTGTGCTGCCCCCTGCTGCTCATTTAATTTAATGTTAACCAGTCGCGTGTTTACTATCGTAAATTCTTTGCTAAAGGTGATACTGAGACAGAACAATTCTGTCTCTGTATACCATAGATGGCGGTGGTACAATGATGGTATAAGATAATAATACAGTGGCAGTCTGAAATATATTATACACTATAGTACTGAATAATTACATATTTATGCATCCATGAATATGGTATCGTTGTACTTACGTGCATCTTGAAGAAATTGGAATACCTTAGCAATACATGCCTAATAGTAAGACTTCTGTTGGGTGTTTTTCTCTTGTTTGCTTTTCATTAGGTTATGTTATGATTACAGTTTAGCAGGTAGTTAACATTTATGTTTGTTCCTTTTTGTGCGTAAATAGGCACATTA
>JBAJNP010005232.1:0-29848 GCA_036877545.1 Yasuhikotakia modesta
CATACTCCAAGAGATATGATTGCACCATATGTAAATAATAGCCAACAAATAAGTCAACAAATAATATTTTGTAGAAACTGTAAATTACAAAACACATGCATACAATAACAACGCAAGTGTTTGAAAGTAAGTTATATGCAATATATATATTTTAAAAACGTTATTATTTTGCATTGATCATAGTTTTGATTTAAATAAAACCACAAATCCCAGTGATTTTTGGTTGAATATATATTTCAGTTATTTAGGTAAAGTAAAAGAGCCTTTTACATAATTAACATCTCATCATTTGAGACGACTAACAAACACTTTATATCTTCAATAACAAACGCATTAAATATTAAACAATAAATAATTCAATTACGATACATCTTATTTATTCCACTCGTTTGAGTATCATAACTAGGACGTATGCAGCATTCACAGTTGTCATAAGTGTATGTCGACATTAAAGAAATAAAAACTACATTCCCCGGTCTTGAGGCGTCACTGAAATACTTCTGTAAAAGGAGGAGCATGATGGGATTTGAAGTGTGATTTGCGTTGCTCAGGACACTGGCGGGCATTCCGGTGGCAGGAGGACCAGTGGGTGAGATATCAGGGCGGAGCTTATCCCGCTTGGCAGATGGATGCCTTGTGAACTTAAAGGCAAAGTAATCAACTTAACATAAATCGCAAGATGCAATTTCACAGGGTCGGACGCCACCATACGTTCTGGGCTGTAGTAGACATTTTTGATGATTGTTATTTAGCGTGATTGATAAAGCTATTGACGTAAGAGCACAGTCTGACATATTTTTATAAAGCTTAATGCATAACCCACGAGGCAAGTGCATTGATGTGTAACATTTGTTTTAATCGAAGTCTCGTAGATTAAACTTAAGGTATGACGCGGTGGTGAATTGCACGGTAAGATGCTTCTGTCTGTGAATACCATTGTTTTAAAGCGCGTTACTTCTGTGTTTATGAGTTTATTGATGTAAGATCATTGGCACGGGTCGTGCTCTTTGTTGACAGACAAATAAAACGTTAATTAATGTACCTAGTTTTGCAAGCGACTTATTTGCGGATTTGTTTTAGAAACATCGTGTTTACAGGACAGGAAGGACAACTTTATAGAAAAACGCAGTCTTTGGGTGTATATTGCGGTAGATGCAGAAATATCTATATCACTCTAAACACAACTGATATCATGCCTCTTGCGTTTGGCTGTTGAGCAACACATTTTTCAGCGTGCAGAATACTGCAAAACTGTACTAAATGCTAATGCATATCATATATTTGGGAAAGATTTGACGTGTCCTTTGCTGAAGTATTTTTAGCCCCGGTTCACAAATTGTTTTTTGTTTCCCCTTTAAGAGCACGAACAGTATTGGGAGGGAGGTGTCAAGCCCAGAGGCTGAATTTCGGCCAATTAAAGTCGTCGACCCCTTTTGCAATACGTCAGCCCGCTAAGGGAGGGCTCTGAGCTTGAGCGATGTGTGCGGTTTCTAAGGCAACCACTTGTCCTGACCTCCCCATCCTCCTAAGGCAAAATTGGTTTCCATGGTAATGATTGTATCTCCCTGCATGTTTCTATTCCCGTAAAGCAAGCTTAGTGAAGAGTCAGAAAGTAGCCGGCTTTCCACCAAAGTATAAGAAAATTTACTCTTTGCATTAGTTGTGATAATGTGATAAATTGTGACAATGACATGGCTACATGTCAAAGTCTTTTGTAATTATTTTCATTGAGTTAAAATCTCTGTATCTATAAAAACAAAGAGATGCATGGGCAAAAAAAGAGGGCAAAAGTCCTTTCTGCTATGCTAGTTGCTAATGTATGGTAACTCATGCAGAGAATACCTTTAGTAGTCTGTTCAGAGATCTTTTTGAGTTGTAGTTTTGTAGGAGGATCAACGACTTTCTTAAGGAATGTGTGGGATTAGATGCCATGTGACAAATTAACTCATTGAAAAGTCTGTTCAGTTCTTCTGCTTGTGCTTTTCGAGCTCTTCTGGAATTTCAGCTTCCTGTAACCTGTTGAGACTCATCTGCATGCCATGGACTGAGGGTGTGTTCACCAAAGGGATGGGGGTAGGGTGGGTGTGTGTGATGAGATACAGAGAACGAAAGAAAGAGGGAGCTGTATCTCTCCTTCACACAGGTGAAGGAGACACACACACACACACACACACATCACACATACACTCACTCAAACTCTTTCTCTGACTGTTTTAATCTCCAACACAAGCACAAAACACACAGTCACAGTCTTTAGGTATTTGCTTGTATTTCCTGTAAAGAACATAATGCATTAGTGATGCACTGGCTACGGAAAGCCTTTATAGAAAAGCTTGTTTCTCAAAAAGCAATTCCAGGCTAATAGTGATTTTCAATTATAGCATGTCTGAATTACATTATAAGTTTAGTTTTTTACCTGTTAGTGTCGAACACATTATAAATTGTCATCAAACATTTAAATATTCAGTTCTATCATAAAAGTTACTGATGATGTTGTTATACATTTAAAAGAATGTTTTAGTGCAACCAGTAATAAGAATCCCTGTATGTAAGTTTCTGTATGTACAAATGTCTAACTCTATGTATTTTATAAGTGTTTATATATGTACATCTCATCCAACAGTCCAACATCAGTGTCTGTTAATTCTGAATTTGTTAACTTGGTAGACCATGTAACAGACTATATCTGGTTTATAAAGACACACAATCTTAACGCATCTTAACAGCTTGCATTAGATTTTTGCCTCTGTCCTTGATCTAGTAATCGCTGTCATTGATTTTAACATGAATGGCAGCCATGGTCCTGTCCACAGTACAAAGAATGACCTTAGAGATTTTAAAAATGCACTGAGATTATGTAGTATTTTAACATAAAGAAACATATTATCTTGGACATAATGAAAGGAGGTTATCTTAAACACGGCTGCAGTTTCACAAAACTGATTCATCTACAGAAATGATTCTTCTCACTACCCTCGTCAGTCGAAGGGGGGTGCGTTTTTGATGGCTTCAAGGTGGAGATGGATAGACGTGTGCGCGCACGAGCGCACGCAGGCTGACGTAAACCTCTGCGTTAAGTAAACAATACATTCACATACATTTATTATATGGAAATAAATTACACATATACTATATATAAATAACTATATATCCATTAATTACACATATGTCTATAGTGTTTATATTATTAAGATTGAATTTTTTCTGAAAGTTTTATATCAACACGAACGTGTCTTTGACGCCTGAAAGCGGGTTTAAGCGTTTCATTAAAAAAAGATACACTGGCAAACATTTCGTGAAAATTGAACTTAGAAAGTATTTCGTTGTCAATCAAATAAGTTGTATAGTGCGGCAGTGGCACACAAGTCGGTTGCTGCTCATGTAAGCGCATGTACGTGTTTCTCTCGTGCGCCTCCTCCAGCCCTCCAGCTCAACAGAGCGTGCGCGAGCTCGCCCACGTGCGCGCGCTGCAGGTTGACAGCGGAAGACAGAGGTTGTGCTTGCAGCACGCAATACTTCAGAGGCATAGAAATGAGCGCAGTCGTCGTAAAGACGTTTTTTAAACTCTAATTCATATCAGTCCGTTTCCACCGGAATTTAAGCAGCCATAAAAGCGTGAGCTAGACTAGCTTTCTCAGGAGCCTGTGTCCTATTTTTATCCTTCAGCTTGTGTGCGTCATGAATCCAATGGCTGCGGTGACACTTTGCGTTGATTTCGACGTTCGCCTACTAATGCTCTCCTGCAGAGGGCCCATTTCCCCTTGAAGTGTGTTGGTGTGTGTGAGTGAAATATAAGAACCAACAATATTCTTCCTGAAAATAAAATCAAGTCTCCTCAAACTATAATGCCATATTCAAACGACACGTAAGAAAAATGGCATCGACAATTATTAAATGAATTTGTTTCCCTTTCTTCTAGAGACATTGCATATGCATCTAATATACAACATTAAACATAGTTACAGTTAAACATACAAATTAAAGTGCATTTAGGCATTTAGTAGATGCTTTAATTTAAAGTGACTTACAAATAAAAGTAATATTAAAATAGTATAAATAAATAGTATGTATATTAGATACCTGCATACGTGCTATGCATAGATGGTAAACACACACACACACACACACACACACACACACACACACACACACACACACACACACACACACACACACATGCATGTACACTAAAGTGTTCTGCTCTGCTTTGCTTCTGAATGCTTAAGTCTGCAGTGTTGGTTGCTGTTGAATGGACAGTGTTCTGCTGTAGGGAGTGTCTCCATACCGAGGAAACACTTCTGGGTGCCGTATGGGTTGCTGGATACATGTGCAGTCCACTCTTCATACACTCCCTCTACTGGTGTCCAATCTGTCAGTCTCTCAGTCACAATTAGACTGATGTTACCGTACTGTACAAGCAAGGGTGGGGCTGATTGAGTCTCTGGATTGATCCTGTCCTTGTAGACACCTGGACCTGTTTATTTTACTATCTACACATTACTTCTCCTCTGTTGTTATTATTTCCCAGTGTTTATTTACATTGGCTTGTATTGTAATTATATAAAATATGATATTATTACTAATATCAGCTCTGAGAGGACAGGCGTTATAAAACACAGCAATGGGTCATGGCCAATAGAAGCATTTCCTGTGCACAGTTTTGTAACCCAGAGGGATTAATATGAGACATGTTTGTTTGCAGAAAGTTGTGGGCAGAGACAGACAGGCAAGTGTGTGTGTGTGTGTGTGTGTGGAGTTAATTAATACATGACATTTTTTTAAACTTTTCCAGGTTTTCCAAGTTTTCCATTCCATTACATACACTTAGCAAACATAAATGTTACATGTTACACAGGTAAATGTTTCTCAGTAACATTCATTTTCAAACATTAAACTTTGGTGGAGTGTAGAGAGACCACCATCTTCATGGTCTTGAAGATGGTGGAATCAGGTCAAAGAATTCCTAAACCATGTTCGGGAAATATGGGACACCCGGAATTCCAAGGGTGGGGCCATAGAGAGAGAGCGCTCCATAAACAAATACTCCAGCAAATGTTAATCGAACACACATGCTCTCTCTCTCTCTCACAAAGGGGAGGGGGGTTAAGGGGAGGGAGCGGGTACTTTCCAAGTCTCTTTGCAAAATCTCCCTGAGTTTGCAAAGTTCTTGTTAATAATGTTCCCCCACATTCTGTTCTGTGAGGAGCACAGACGTTTTCCAACTATGTGAAACACATTTCAGTTCTGAGTACTTTTTGAATCTATCTGCCTGTCTGTGATTTAATATATATTAATACAATATTCCCCAAATCTCGTAAGAACTAGTTGAATGGGTAGAGTTTTCTCAGTTATACTCATGTGCTCAAGTGAAGCACCAGTTTTGTCCTAAATGACTGCCCAAATTAAAAATCGTTTACCTTTTCCCTCAGTCTCAATATCCAAAGCAATTTGCTGTGAGCTTGTGGCTGTGTAGAGCTCTGGTGTGGGTTGTCTGAATCTAGGGCAGAGAGTAAGTACTCCACTGAAGTCAGCATTTAATGTAGCACTAGTAAGCTCTCTTATTCTCATATGAGGGCCAACAGTTAAACACTGTGCTGCATTAAAGCTGCTGCCAAACTAAGTTTTCGCACAAATGTTGATGCTACTCTCTGTAAAGTTTTTGAATTTGTAGTGTAATGTTTGAAACTTTACATATTTTTTTTACCCCAATTAGTAAACTATTTCTGAAATAGTTGCAGTTTCATTTAAACACACTTCATAGCTTCACATCAATAGTTACAGACACCTGTTATTGCTTATTATACATTATTCTTGCTGTTTATATGTACTTTATGTGTTCTATTCAATTCTATTATGTTATATACTAGTTTTATTGTAAGTTTTTTTCGTATAGATTATTTGGTAATACGTAAAACAGTTACACCAGGAAAGCACTTTGCACTTCTTTGTTAGTCATGTGATTAGTTTTTCTTTGTTAGTCACATTTTAAAGCTAAATAATATAATTTTCACTATTTGTGCTACTTAACACAAACAGTGGTTATAAAATTAGGTCAAACACTAGAATCGTTTTAAGGTACAAGAATTAAAATGAATTACAATTTCCCAGAGCACTTTTTTTAAAGTTCAAAAAGTCTGCATGCAGAAACGTCTCAAAATATTATTATCCAAATCTGTGCATGTAAGTTTGTTTAAGTGTTTGTGTATGTGTTAGTACGTCTCTGCTGTGTGTGTAGCTCCTCCAGTCCTCAGCTCACAGGGTGTGGGTGAGCTGTTTGAACTCAGTGGTTAAGCTGGTAGACTGAGATGAATGCAAGAGGAGCTCAATTTTCTCTTTGAAGTTTGACACGGGGGGGGGCATTACCCCTCCCACCAGGAGGGGCTTCAGCAAAGAGAGACACTGAACAAGGAGAGAGGAAACTTTATTCTTGTTTTTTGTGAAAAACACTAGAGGTCCAGCTTTTCTGTTACACTGTTGTATGGTTTCGTTTGTTTAAATTACTTCCAAGGTAATAATTATGCTGCTAAGCTAACTAAGAGCTGTTGAAAGGCCAAATACACTTTTACACACATTACACAAGTTCATATATTTCTGTTTTTTAATGTGTTTCTGCATAAAATTTAATTTGCTATATATAGGTATATATAGGTATAGTGGAAACGTTTTGCATTGACATCCCACAGTCTCCGACTTCCTCACACAGACTGAGACAGATAGATTTAAAATGAGATTCTTTTTGTTTTTTTTTACTGTTAAAGATAAATGTTGGTATAAAGTTGGTTTTGACATGTTTCGCTATATTTATGAGGGTATTAAAAATTTCAAGTGTAGTCAAACCTGTAGACACAGATACATAACCCAAACATGCTGAATGCTGTATCTTATAAAGGAGCTCAGGCCAGGTGTGCAGCAGGGACTGAAGATGAGACAGGTATGAACAGGCCCTTGACGGATCCACCAAAAAGGGGAGGGACTTTGCTCTGGCTTGTTATCATCTGTCTCAACCTTCTTCTCCACTGTGTCTTTAGGTATAAGGATTTTTTTTGCTTGTTCTCAGTACAGGGTCCACATGCATGGAATACCCTGAAATATTATGAGACTATTTTATTAAGAGTTCCCCATCTGATATAAGGTTATATGGACTATAGAATTCCTTTTGCTTATATAGTCACATTTTATTCCAAAGACTGTAAAGAGGGAAAAATCATGGGGAAATGTTGCAGGCTGGATTTAAATGTTAGTTGCCAACATAACCATCTAGGCTGAAAGTGTCAAAGCATTAATCCATAGATCATAGCCAATCACCATCAGTATTGTTTCTAAGATTCTGCTAAACCTTCATATAGCCCAGGAACGTTTTGTCACTCTATCCCACTGTCCTCATAAGAAACAAACACTTAGGATCCTTCATATCATGACAAAAGACACAGGTCTCAGTTTTTTTAGTTAGATGTGAGAGGTATTGCCATGGAGAATGTGTTTCTAACTGACAGCATCAACGCATCTAAAATAATATCTTGCAGTCGTTGTTATTTGTTCATGCATATTCCATTATAACCATAAATAGTGCAAGGACAGTATAATGATCACATAAGCAGTTTTTTTTACCTTAAACATATTTGTTTAGGCATGTGTCAGGTGTTTACACACATTTAAGAAAGAGTGACTTTGGTGCCTCCAGTGGCAGATTTACGATGGTGTTCTTAAAAGCGCACGCACGCGCACGCACGCGCACACGCAAGCACGAACGCGCGCACACACACTGGTTCTGCTTTGTGGGAGGCAGGATTAGTTTTTGCCTCCCACCGTAAAAAATTAATTACTTAAGACTGTTTTTAAAAATAATACAATGATAAACACAATTTTCTTTTTTTAAGCATTTCATTGCATTGTGTAACAGTGAAATATAGTGTTAATGACCTGCAAGTTTGTAAAGTCAGAATATCATTTTTCCAACATTTAACTTCAGCCCCAAATATATTGAAACTAGTATCTTGTCACAGTGAATACAGTGAAATCATTGGGCTTCTGGTCCTTTATGATAAGACTGACATACACACTGACTGAGCACAGAGTGACACAAAGACACAAATCTTGCTCTCGCTTTCTGAGTATTCAGCCAGACAGAGAAAAATGAGCACTGTATATATATATATATATATATATATATATATATACTGATGCAACTGGTGTGATTAAAAATAAGTTATTATTTATTAGTACTGCTTAGAAAATAAGTATCAGTATTTTTTTACATATTCTTTCAGTGACCAGAACATATGCATGTAACACATTCAGCTGTATATGATAGCTCACATTGTGCATTTTACTGATGATAGATATGCTATGCTATTATAAACTAGCTGGATTCAAGATGTCAATTCAATTCTTAGCTTGTATCTTAGCTTGTGAGGCAATGCCAAGGTCATGATGATGATGTTTAGGGAAACGTGTCTTTGATAATAAATGAATGGATAGATGTTGGAGTGTTGTTCTCACATTTGTTCCCTTTGGTGTTGTTGATTTTATGTTTGTGTGTAGGTAAATGTTTACCACAACAATTGACAAAAAACAGAAGCAATGACAATTGTAAAAACTATAGAACTAGATGATTTACGGAGAGGTGCAATTTACAGAGGAAATAGCTTATCCGTTTTAGAACAAGGTGTGTGTGTGTCTGTGTGTGGCACCCATAAGAAGGGCCAGGTCTCATTAATCCATTTTACAAGCTAGAGATGAGCACAGACACAACACAGATCTTGATTTACAGCCTGAGAGCTTCAGTGAGTGATAAAATATGTTTATCATCGTCCCACATGTAAACCTCAGCACCCCACCTCTCCAACTGTGCACAAACAAACACCAGTTACACTTCCAAAGGCTGGCATTGTTATTCATCTTACAGTAACATAAAAATTAATCTAAGTGCTCAAGATTAATAAACAAATACGTTTTTGACATATCATTGGACATTAAACCACATTGCCAACACTTCATTTCTCAACTCTGTAGAATCAGAACTAAATAAATCTAAACTAAAGAGAAACACACAACATTTATCAAAGCACCTGTGATGCACACATCTTAATTTCCATATAATTCATTCAGTCTTTAATCTCAAACCCTAATCACCATTCATTTGAAAACTTCAATCTGTTGTATTATTCCCACTAAGACACTTCCACCCTAGACTGCCTTTTCTCATTTTGAATGGATAATTATAAAAGAAATGAAGCACTCGTGCCGCAAAACCTGTTGAGATAAATGTAAATCCTAAGACTATTAAAACCGTTTAAGTGTCTAAAAATGAGTTTCATGCACATCTGGTTTAAGGATGGGACCTCTCCAGTCTAAGTGGTTAGTTCTAGCCAATATAGACCAGACCTAGTCTTCAAGTCAAAGTTATGGTAACTTTAGATTCTACTGTATACAGACACCTCTGTATTATAATGTATGTCTTTTGATTGTTCTTTTTCTCTGTCTTTAGCTAAAGGGGCAATTCGTCCAGCTGGGCACCAATCACCCGTGAATCTGCAGCATTAGTTGGGGGGAGGAAACAGAATGAAGGGCACACACCCGATAACACTGCTGTTGTAGACTGGGGACACTTTATATTTTCTTTTGCCCCTTTTCTCTCTCTCTTTCTCCCTCTGTCACTCTGTATCTCTCCATTCTTTTCCCTTCTTCCAGTTGCTACAGGCTGTTACATAAGACAGCTGGATATTTTCAGCCTCTCAGCATAGATGCAGTCAAGTTGAAGAGAACACATTAAATATTTCATTTTTCTTCCTCCCCAGCTTGTCTAGTTGGGATGGATCAACATTATAATACTATGTTGTTTGTATCTGCATTTCCATGGCTTGTTTTATGATGAAACTGATGCTTATTCTCTTTAAATGTGGGCCAGAGGAAGGAAATGAAAGGGCCGGCAATGGGAGGCAAACACCCATAGAGGCAGTGAGATTCTGTTCTGTAAACAGACCTACATTTAAAGATACCAAAGGCCTTTTAAATACTGTGGTAAATGCTTAACCTCTCTGCGTTCTTATAAACCCCACTATTGTCAAGGCCTTCGCTGAATATAAAGACCATACATTGCCAAGGTGAAGAGCAACATGTTATGTTTACATGATTGTGGGAGCTATACTAGACTGCTTTGGTTGGAAATTCAAGGGGAAGTTTAATGCTAAGAAACACAGATGGGAAGATAGGAAATATCATTTAGAAGACAATCACAAATTTTTACATTTGCTTTGAATAATGATAACGGATTAATATTTTAAGAGTATATTTATTCTCTTAAAACTGTTATTCTAAATGTCACTATTATAAACAATTAAAAATACATACATTTTCTCCACTCATTTTTAATATTTTACATGTCAATGATTATTTGCATGCCAGTATTAGCACATGTCCCTAAAATACTGACCCCTGACCTCAAGTTTCTTTAAATCCAGTTAATTTATGTCTGCACTATTCCTTTCTGTTTCTGTCAGACTTTGTTTCACAAAATAGACGTATTTCATTTAGGTCAAATCCTGATTCACCAAAAGACACTTTTAAATGACTTATTTTAATTCTAAGAGGACATGATGGCTTGGACTGAATTCACATCTTTTACTCAAAGGTGCAACTAATTAGTTTATGAACCATTGAAAAGTGATAATTAATGTTAACGTGTTGTGGGGAATTTCCTGTTAATTAGGTCAAAGAGGTACAAAAATATAAAGATATGATGAGTTTCTCTTAAATAGACAAGTGTATTTTTACTCACATGCTCTTACCTATAAATTCTCTATTCTCGACGGCATTAGAAACTCTGTCTAAATAATATATCAAAGCATGCATGTATTTTATGGGCTTTTATCTTAAGAAAGCATTTCTGCAGAGATCCAGTGTGGGCAATGAATACTGACTACATGTTTGGCAAGGTGGAGCAACTACAACTATGGATAATTAGTTTGAGAACCAAGAACTTTGTATTTCATATATTCATGAATTTAATCAAAGAATATTTCAGCAATTCACAATTTCCTGTATAAGGTTTTGGTAAGCTGTTTATCATGTTTAATTTGTCCTTTAATAATTGTTATTTTTACTACTTGTAATTTTTACTACTTGTGGAATAAATCAGAAGGCACAGATTCATTTACAAATTCTGACACAAATTGTTTAATTTAGGGAACGTTTTATAAATCTGCTTCTATGACTTTAATATACAGACGACAAAATTGTGTGTTAGATTCTTGGTTTTCAAAAGCGAATTTCTGCTTAGTGGCCTGAGGGAAATGTTTTGTAGTGGGACAATAATATGAATCACTGTTCATTTTCAAACCCCTCATCCCAACAAAACACGAATTGTAGTTGAAGGGTACATTTTACCTGTCTATGAAACAAGGTACTCATTTCCCTACAAAAACACTACACACGATGTAACCGCGCATCATTTATGTAGACTTGTCAAGCTTTTAGGCGACAACTAGACCTTTGAAATGAAACATCACTGGAATGACCAACAATTTTTGCTCTCGTTTTCACCCAGTGCACTTGACTGCAACATCTGAATGTGTGATAAGGATTTCAAAAACAAGACAATCAATCTGTCCTCTTCTGCTGTGTTTCACACATCATAGCTGGTTTGGCTTTCCTTGTCTCGTTGCAATTTTCATATTCCTCAAAGAGAGACGGTTCACACTGTGGGCAATTGTAATTAGGTCATCTTCTCTCTTTCGTTCGGTTTTACCCTCAGTCTTTATCTCTTCACTCTCTCTCTTTTTATACCATCTATCACTCTTATTTCTCTCATCCTTGCACCTTCCACCCTCTCTCTTCATTTCTTCTTGGATCAGTTTACAATGCAAGCGAGTGGAGAGGGAGAAAGCAGATTAGATGTCCCCTTTGCGAGACAGCTGAGGGGGAGGATTCGCGTTAGAGCCGGGGAGCTGGAAATAGGCGACTGTGTGTGGTGTTGCAGAATGTGTTAGGCAGGAGATGGAGAGAAATTGCAATTCTGTTTACAAGGCATGGAGGCCGGGTACCAATGTGGGGTCCAATGAGCTTTAGGACCTGGAGGCTCTCTGGCAGCCTTTCTGTCTCTGTCTGCTCCGGGCCAGAGATTGTGATGTAATGCTATATTTAGTTGACAAGTATTATACGCTGTATGTTATTTACGTTTATGTGAAGAAATTAACAGAATAATATAGTTTTTTTATTATAATATAATATAGATTATAATTAATTTTCATAATCTTTGGTCAGCAGGTATAATATGTTCCTATGCTGAAGAACTTTATAGCTACATTCTCATGAGAACATATATATGAGAATATATATGTGTGTGTGTGCGTGTGTGTGTGCATGTGTGTGTGGCACTAACAGAACCAAACAGAAAGGAAATAATAAATCAAATGTTTGAAACATCTTTCTCCCATCTGCAATTGGTCATGCAAACAGTTAGTTCTGTCCCAAACCTGTGCTATTGGTTAAGCCAATGTTGTTGTGTTGGACTGATTGGAAAGCTCAAACAAACAGAGCAGTATTTAGAAAACACCACAGTATTTACAGTTTTTAGAGCAGTCAGCCTGCTAATGGCTCACTTACCTTAACAACCACTTAAAGACCATTTAAACTATAGTTCTTAAAATAGATGTCACAGACGCTGGAAAAAAGATTCAATTATTAAGTTTAATAGTCCTTCAAGTATATTCCATGAAGTGTATTAATGTAGAGCTACATCACACTAGGGTGTGACGTTTAAAATCTGAAACTCCCTTGTGTTCTCAACTTGTCAAAAAAGTCTGAAAAAATCTATTAAACATGAATTCATATTTGTTAAATAAGTCATTGTAAATATTAATGATTTTACACTTTTCTCCTTGAAATTCTCACGTGTTTAAGACAATAAGTGACAAGAGTGAGACAAAGGTGTCATCACACTGTTTATGTGGTATGTGTCTGAAATGAGTGAGAGTTGATATGAATGTAAATATGTGTGTCACTCATTTAAATCAACGTGTGTGTGTGTGGCTGTGTGTGTGTGTGTGTGTATGTATGTGCGGCTGTGCGTGAGAGAGAGGCGGAAGCAGAGCTTGCAGTCATTCCCGCCCCCCTACATTTCCGAGGTTCCGGATTGGGTGGCATTTCCATGGCTACAGCGGGAGGGGGTGGGGGTAGGGTGAGGGGTTGAAGCTTGTTCCTGTTAGTAAGAAACGATCATAAAACAGTGGAACAATCTGCAGTCTTAAGAGACAAAGATAGATACGAAACCTGTGAAAGATTAGAAAATAAACAGGACAGATTTAGCCATAATATCCCAAAAAACTGTTTTGCTTCTATTACTGCTTATATAAACAATATAAAAACTGTGTGTGCTGAGTTTCTACCTTATACCTTGAAATTGCAGTTGCCATGCTTATAGTTAGTATTTTTCATACTAAAACATACAAATATCTCTTGTTGTACAAATTTTTTGGATTTAATTAATTAATTTTTTTCTCTCAACAACAACATCTATAATGTTGTCTGTAGCATCTATAGTTTTCATACAAGCTGATATTCAAATGTATTTTGGTTATACTGTGTCTCTTATTTGCACTCAGTGTCATTCAAAAGACAATTAACAGTCATTTAACAGATTCTATCTCCAGCAAAGTGACCTGTAGTGCATTTATTTCAAGAGCAATTGTCCTGGAGTATCCTGTTAATCTTGCTCAAGGACACAGTGATCAGTACAACAGCACTCTTACTTGTGGCTTAATAAACACCAACAGATTTAATAATGAAACTGGAATGTTTAATGACTGCAATGATAAACAATATGTAGTTTTTACAGCACGCCACCCAAATGCATGTAAACTTTGCACAGATGTGCATTTTTGTTACAAACACAGATGTTTAAATGTGACTGATGTTCTAACACACCTCTGTAAAATGCATTTAAGTGAAATCAATTTTTAAGAAAGTCAAATAAAAATTATAAAAAATTTCATTTTTCCCTCTATCATTTTAAAAGCGTGGTAGCCCACATACTGTATAACTGATGTGCTGTTTTTGATGGTAGACCAAGTGATACTGAAATTTTAAAACATTTTTTCTTTCACTCTCAGACAGTCTGTCAGATTGCCATATAATAATTATTAATAATTATACTAACAGTTCTGATTGTGTGGGCTTTTAGTAAGTTTGGAAACACTACCCATGTGCTCAGTTCTCACATGTTAGCAAAATGAGAAAGACAAAGAAAACACGTCTCTACAGGTGAATTCTAGCACACACACACACAAATGCACGCACACACACACACTTTTAGATCTAGTTTTAGCATGTCACTAGAACAAGTTTTTTTCCCTCCTAGCTTCCTCCAACTTATTAACCCTTGTGATATTCGAATTTACAAAGTGTGTAGAAAATAAAGCATCTACACAAAACTTTGAAGTGTATTTTTAGTTACAGTTATGTTCCATGTTTTTAAAGTGTAAGACACCACTGAGTAAAATCTTAGCTGTCATATGTCTATGCAAATATGTGACTTTTAGATCCTGTCAACAACATGTACCACTAACATGTGAGTGAAGTTTCTTTTGTGGCTATTTAGTTTTAAATTAATTCTTTGTTTGTGCTTTTTTAATACAACCAAGAGATAAAAGACACAGCATCCAATAATTTTGTAATTGCTTGAAGAACAATGCAATCCTAAAATGACTTTTGAAATGTTTATTTCCATGCAGATGATCTGTAACTATTTGTTTAAACTGTTGCATGCTGTTTTTATTGACGCATATATGGAGAGACGCGGCCTTTTCTCCGATTAGGGTTTGGCAATGATTGATGTTTGGTCACCAGTTTTTTCTCAGCATTTGTCTCATCTGTCTGTCTTGGTTTTCTGTCTCCTGGAATTTTATGACAGCAGATATTCCAAAGAGACGCACTTGTGACACTTACAGATACTTGTGTTCCCAAACATGAGGTTTATCATGTTTGCAAAGTATGCTGGCAGAGTGGAGATATTTTGTAGCAACCAATTGCTGTGATTCTCCTTAAGGAGTTTTTAAATGGTCCCTCTGCTTTTTAAAAGAACTCCAAAAATAGGCACATTAACAACTGTCAAGCTGACCTATATAAGGGCAAGTTTGTTGAAAAACGCATAGATTTTTATTTTGGAGCTAGTTTTTAGGTAACAGTTTGTGTGCACAATGCCAAGTCCCTCTTAATTTATGCATAAACTTATCACAATTTCTTTTATATCTCCACCTTTATTTAAAACAAACACACTTTATACATAGATGCAGCCCTTCCAGCACACACATACTGGCACGTCTAGCCTCAGCCTTAATGCGACCCAGTTTCCAAACCCAACCCAGTAGCACTGCATGCTTCACCTCACTGGTTTCCAGTTCACAAAAAAGTCACAAATTGTCATTTCAGGGCTATAGAAGCGGACAGGTTATGGGACCTGAGAGAGAACTACTGAAAAAGGAGAAATAAAAGTGTCAAGGAGTACCACAAGGGAAGGTGAGAAAGAGAATAAGTCAAAATAGAGGACAGTGTTTGTGTGTGTGAGAGAGACGATGGAATGGAACAACTGAAGGGGAGGGGCATAACGGATGATAAACAAATCCAGACACGCTCCCCTCCCCTCCTTGTCCACCACAGACAGACTGATTTGCATTAAGGGCTGCAGGCCTTTTGACTGACAGGGCTCCAGACTGCACTACGCTGCTCCTTCCACTTTAAGTGGGCTGGTGTGAGGCTCTGGGGGGAGGAGTCAGCCTGGACAAAGGCCCTCCCCTTCTCCACCCCAACCCTTGCTCTCTAATTGAGATATATACTAACTCCGTCCTATATGGCGCGCTGGAGAGGAGAAAAAAGAAAGAGTGAAGAAGAGAATGAGAGTGGGGGGGTGAATGGAAGAGAATCTCACAAGGAAGTGATTTGTGGTGGTGATGACACCTTGTGTGTCGCTGGTGCCTGTACATTACAGCAGCACAAAAAATGCATCACAGCAATGCTGCAAGTCTGTGTGAAGACAGGAAGGGAGCAGAAATATCTGTGCCTACCTATTACAGATATATTGCCTGTTTGAATGTATTTCAGCTGAAGATCAATAGGACTAATCAGATTAAATTAAAATTGTTGTTGCATCTGCAAGCATATTGATTTAATTTTTTATATCTGACTTTTATATCTGACTTATATCTAACTATATTGTTATAATAATAATAATAAATAATGTTTGGCAAGCATGTTGGTGTCACATTGCAAAATGATGCTATTGCAAAGTCTCTGATAACTATCAACTGACTATAATACATTTATTTTTAGAGGCAAACAAATGTTTAGTTGTTTGAATATGATGAGCCTATAGACAGGTCACAATCACTTCAGTAGTTGCTAGAAATAAAACACAGTATAGTAATTTAGTATATTAGTGTAGTATAGTAAAAAAAAGGATACAGTGTTTTAGTAAAACGTTTGACATCCAAACTTTATAGAAATCATTTAGTGTTAGCATTAAAAATTGACATTGGGTCTGTAAAGAATAACTTTGTCAAGTTTTTGTCTTGTCTTTAAGAAATAGTTCATACAAAAATATAAATAATGTAATATACTTACATGTTCTTCCCAACATAATAAGAAACATTTTTAAGAATTGTACTAAGATCAGAATCTTCAATAAATAACAACATACACTTAAGGCAGTTGAATGACTTCAGAAGTCTCAGAATAGCACAAGTAATTTTCATGATACTATAATGGTGTTTTTGTCATTTAAAATCATTTGACAGCCCCAGTCCTCCCTGCACATATTATATGGAATGAATGAACAGAATATTCTTTTAAAATTCTTTAAACATCTTCTGGGTTCCTCAGAACATGTATGACACAACATTTTGTGTTCACACAGAGACAGCATTTTTAGTATTGAGTGTTTTGTTGCCTTAACCTTTAATGTTAGCCAAATCATACCACCTTTGTATATTTTTTTATGCAGCATATTGTGTTTTTTTGCACTTAGGGTTATGTGTCATTTGACGTGAGGTAATAAACTGACACCAAAAGCTTCAGGCACCTGGAAACATCTGGTGAAGGTGTCTGGATGGAATATATCAGTCACACTGGTTAGCGCCACAATGAGGGATTTCATTAAAAGTGTCTGATAACCTGAAAACCCTTCTAGCCGGTTAAGGTGATGAACTTCAGTCACTGAGCAACACAACGGCCCACACGACACGTGTTACATGTCCACACAATTTTTCTGCAAATTAGACCTATAATGCGGACTTCCTCTGGGATGTGTACAGATTATATTATAATCACATTTGGACCGCAGCCAGCACCATATTCCATTTTATTCCTAAATAAAATCTATCAGTCTCTGTATAACAATATTAAACAGATGGCAACGCTTGCACTGCTAGTGATTCTATATGCATATAAGTGAAGTATGTATATACATACATCACTGCATTTCCCGCATTCCTGCGGAACCTCGGAAATGCACTATACATATATATATGTGTGTGTGCTGCATATATATGTGTATAAATACATACATATATATATATATATATATATATATGTATAGTGGAAACAGTGAGAATAGTAAGACGCCGGCTGTGTGTGAAATTACCTGATAAATAGCCAAGAGTTACTGCAACCAGCAGCCCATCAGTTGAAGTGCAACAACAAACATTCCCAATGCCTCCAGGTAAACTCCGCCCCCTTTTATCATCACATTGTCCTTAGCCTTAATGCCTTCTATGGAGAAATGTTTTGTTATTTAACCAGCTGTAAATTTGCAGCCATAGCATAAAGGTTTGAGGTGACTTCATCAACAAGAAGCAAACAAAAACAAATAGTACTTAAAAATGGATTCATATGTGATAAAATGACAGTTTAACCTGTCACTTCATGTATAAAACTCAGATATCAGCTACATTAGTTCATGTTTAGCAGAAGAAGGACAGAGAGAAAGAAAAAGGGTTAGAGAAAGAAGGTGGAACAGAGGAGATTATCAGAAAATATCCTAAAGCAACCCTGGCCCTTACAATTCACTGAGACATGAAGTGATTCTGATAGCCTGAGAGGAGTCACACTTGACTTGGGTATCCTTCCCAAACAGAAAGTGTTCTGTCCTCTGTTGATCCAGGGAACATCTTAAGATGATAAAACGTAATCTGTCAAAGACAGATTTAGCAGGTTTTATTACAAACTCACATTTAAACAAAGAGTGCATTTTTTGACTCGACAGTCTAAGGTGGCCCACAACTTCACTCACTTATTTACTATGCAATTTACTATACTATCCCAATATTTTTTAATTTTTTAGTGCTTGTTTTAAAATGGCATGATATTCTAATATTATCTAATGCATTGGCATTTTTAGTCATTTGATGCAGATTGCAGATCATTTGTCTGTAAATTGTTTGCAGAAATACATTTGGTAAGTTATCAAAATGTTCCTATTTTTGTATTTTATACAATATCTGTCGCTATTATGACAGGAATTCTTCTGAATACAATCATCATCTGCAAAAGACTGTTGAGCTGAAAAATGAAACGGCAACAATATGAAACTGGAAAACAATAATTACACAAAAACCACTTAAACTCATCTTCTGTTGCCAAGGAATGTAACATTGTTGTCTGTCAAAACTGTTGCAACCAAAAATTACAACAATAATGAATGAACAAAAAATTGTCTCAGTGTAGGTCAGTTAAACAATACCTGTTAAACTACATGCATTAAAGCTGCATTTGTCTGCTAACAAATAGAGATTGAATCCTTGGCTTTGAAGAAATAAGAAGGCTTAAGATTTTAAGCAAGCTTGTTTGAGGCTTGTAATGTTTAGTGGAGGATAGTTCTGAGGAAACTAGCAGAACAATCTGTAGTTACACACTGACTCCCACTGACCTTTTTTACGTGTATACACACACAGAAATCACATATATAAAAATATACATAAAACACATACAAAAATATAGTTATAGATATAAACAGATAAAAATGTCTTATACCTGTGCATATTGTGTTTCATGTGTATATGTGTATTTCAAAACCATTTTACATATTTGTAAAGAATGTGACATTATAAACTTTATAAATGTTTATATATATGATGATAATTTCCTATTCTTCTCTGTAACACCAATCATTCTTATTTAAACCATCAAACCATCATAGGCAAACTCATAAGTCACAGAAGAACACAAATAGATGGATTAAAAAACATTGTGCTGGTCGAGAGAGAGAGATTTCTAATCGGCCTATAGCAGACCACCATCACATAATGATTCCTGTGCATCTGGAGGGGGAGGCACAGAGCTAAAAATAAAAAAAAATCACCTCTCCTGTGTTTGTGTGAGGGAGAATGAGATAGAGAAAGAGAGAGAGAGAGAGAGAGAGAGAGAGAGGGGAAGAGAAGCAGACGAGACAATCTATGCCTATCTGTCAGTCGATTGGCCAGTTAAAAATGCATACAATTACTTCCACCGGCTCAGAGGCAGAGCCATTTACATATGCATACGTGAGGGTACTGCCGGGTGTCGAAACGAAGAAAGAATGCAGAGAGGGAGGGAGAGATGCGGAGAGAGAAGCATTAATCTTTAAACACTCAACATGCAGATGTATTGCCGACAGCAGAACGGCAGAACACAAAAAACACAAGGAATTAACAAAAAATCTATAAATTGTTTTGGCAATTTTTGGTTTAAAGAATTGCAACCTTTGGTTCAGTTCTCTGGGTGTCATTGTAGTCTGTGCAAATTTTGTTATTGTTCCCATGTTTTGATTGCTCTGATAAACAATATGAATGACAACAGAGGTTCTCTCAAAAACATGTACAGCGTAGCAATGCTTGGTTCTCCATAATAAACCAGGCATAAAAATAATATTAATAGTACCGCTCTATCACTAGATAGGATTTCAGCTCTATTTTATGGATGTATTCTTCATCTTGTTTTAATGTGTGTATCTTATCATACACCTTGTGGAATCATATTAGCAGTTGTTGGTTAGCTCTGCTAACACAGTAGGCGTCACACACTTACTGACTTGGCTACAGTATTAACTGGGCATTACAAACTAAATGACTGAAAATCACTCACTATGTCCGGCTGATATGTCATTTTTATCACAACATACTTGCACTGGAACGCCCTCTCCTGTTGCTAGGTCTGTTTAACCCCTTATGTCATTTTTATTTTATTGATAATGTTTAGAGTTTGGAAAGAGGCAATGGTCCTTGATCAGAGCTGACGCCTGACAATGGAAAACAGCCATGGTTGTTGTGAGCCCGGGCATGTTCATATGTCCAGCAGATGTATGTAACAAGGCACACACTTACTGCATGTGTTTAATATGATGCATGTGGAGAGAGACCAGAACTTGGAGTGCTCAGGTTGATAAAGAATGTTAAACAGAAATGATTGGTCCCTGTAGCATCTGCAAAAACAAGCCTTTTAACCTCTCTGTTGAATTAAAGTGAAATAAGAGAAAGTTTTATTAAATATTGTATCCTATTTTATTGGTTTATTTTAGTGGAGATTTCTGACTATTTACAATGGTGTTGTTTGGCACCATTTGTAAACAATTTAAACAAATTGTTTATTATTATTGTTTATTATTAAACAAATTGTTTATATTAGTAAGTTTCACTTTATATTCATTCAACCCTCTAAAAACTTTCTCTTTTTAATATCATACAAATGAATTCATTAAGAATGTTCTAAATGCTAGGGCCTAAGTCTTTAAAGCACTTTTAAATGGTTGAAATAGTGAAATGTTTAATACTCTGGACATACTGGCTATTGAGTTATAATGTAACGTATGCATTGCGTTTTCTTCATTTTAGGTCAGTTTCCTGTATACCTTTCCCTTTTTCCACATGCTGCTTGCATTTTCATTTATTTTCTGTCAGATTTTCCTTTTTTGGTGGGAAACAAAGGAGGTTGTTGAGGGCCCCTTGAGGGCCCCTTGGTTCCTCAGCCTCAGACCCTGTTAGAGTGGGGGGCTCCTGCTTTTTGTGGCCTAGCCTGTGGAACCTATTATTGGATGAACTAGGATAAAAAAAAATGTGATAGCCATGATCAGCCATTTAAGCATGTAAACAGTTCACAATGATGAAACAATTCAGTTTTGGTGAAAGAAAAGAGAGTTGTGTTTTAAAGTACTTGTTTTACAAAGTGTAAAATATAGAGACATTTTTCTTGGTCATTTGTTCTATTAAAATATCTACATACAAAATGTGGTTGCACATTTAAAAAAGGCAAGTTGTACATGTTTACATGTGCTTTGTTTAAATGTTTTCCTGTTTCAGTGTGAAGTCAGACAGAACAGGCAGATTTTTGGAAAATTCCCATTTTTCTTTGGGCTCCTTGTCAGTTTGGCCCATGATGACCTTTGACCTTTCACAAATAACAAACACAAGGTTCCCTTCTGTCTGCTGGCTGGGGTGACGCAGGTCGCACAAAGCTCCTCTGTATCTAGACTGAAAGAGAGTCACTGACTGTAGCTGGGGTTTTAATTCTCTCTTTCTCTCTGTTTCTCTGTCTTACATAAAACAAATAGCATATATGTAGCACATTAATATGTATCTCTATTTATGCTCCCTCAAATGCTAGTAACATGTATCAGATTCCAGAAGGTTTTTCATTGTTTAGTTGGATTAAATTCTGATAAATTTAAGTGGTTTCTTGTGGTTGGAATGAGTAAATCTATTTAGGGATATAATGCTTTTAACCCAACACTGTCCTGCAACTGTTCTTCTTTCAGCCAACAACATAACAAAACATATTTATAATGTTATGCTAATATTTAAATAGGTTTATTAGGAATGTTAGCAGATCTATCCAATCATTCATTGGTTGGGCAAATAATAGAAACCTCAAAAACATGCACAAAACTCATGTCATTATATGAGCAATGCTGTTATGTCAGAATAGTCACCTGTCTAATGAAGAGGAAATGAGCACTGCTAATGATTTGCAGCTAAAACTAACCTACAAAAGTCCATTATCTACTACACTAACCACCATTCTAAAGAGTGATTCACCCATCCTTCACCAATAGGATTCAAACATCCTATTTTGAGACTTTGCTTTTGTTTGTGCTACACTATTTTGGTTTCTCGGTCCATAAGGATGTCAGAACATGACATGGGCTGATGATGTAAAACTTCTAGTCAATGCTGTCAATCATGACCGAACTTCTGGGTGGGCTTTGCTCAGGATCTGATTGGGGTCATGTATCATACAATCTGACAAGCAACAACCCTTAACTACAACAAAAGTCACACTGCACAGCTGGCTTTACTTTACTGTAAACTGCTATAGATGAGCTGAAGTGTGTAGCTTTTCTGTGTTTATATTGTCTCCACTCATATGCCAATATGGTGTGTGATTATCCATTTTTGACCAATGGCAGATGACCAATGGCAGTGTTTGAAACCAACCAATTATTTTTGCAAATTTATTTGGTGACACTAGATTTTATTTGGACACACTAGCTGTACTGATCACATTTTTGTCTATAAACCAACTGTAATTTTTTTTTTAATCTTTAAGGGCAACCGACGGCAGTGGCCACTGTTAGGTGAGAGAATTATGCCAAAAGCACTGAGGGCATAAGGACCCCCAGTAGCCCACAATGCTGTATGTACATAAAAAAATTAGCAACATAAATCCTGCAAAAAATGAATGCTGTATTAAAATAGGGTAAGTTGAGCAAGACTATTTTTTATGTGACACAATCTCGAGTGTGCAACAATCCTGTGACTGATTTTCTCGCCCCTGCTATGACACAGACGCAATAACACTATACTGTTGCTCCAAACCACCATTTTATTTTTGAGAAGGTTTTAAAACGTACAAGCCTTTGATGGTTCAGTGAAACCGTGGAGAGAAATTAAGTGTTAGAATCCATTCAACACTGCACTCATGTGCCATGACACTAATATGCAAGCTGGAGGCAACACTCTCGTTCCGAAGATTTCAAGGTAATATAGAAATGTTAAAGTTTAGTGAATAGCGTCAGAAATGTTCAGAGTGAAGTGAAATTTTACTGCCACAATTCTCAACCAGCCTACAGCTAAAAGAAATTTACATGTACATAAACCAATGAGTTCTAATAAAATATAACCTAGCTAAACCTGAGTAAATAAGCCATTACTTAAAGCCATTTACAGACCAACTCTAATATCTGAATATTTCATGGATTTAGATATTTTGAGTAATTTCAAAATTTGAAAAAAATGATATAGTTGTCATGTGAATGGCTGTTAATTTAAGTATTAAACCATCTAGGTTATTGTATTATGAATAAACTTCATCAGCTTCATCAGCTAAAAAAGTGCAAAACCCTTTTAAAACCAGCTTAGACTGGTTTCAGTTGTTTTCTCAACATGATTCTGCAAGTTTCTCAAACCTTCTGTCATTGTGATAAATATTAAAACACCTTTGGTCTGATACTTTGTTGTATAAGTTTTGATTTTATAGCCTAACTTTGTTACTCAGGTGTCCAAATGCTTGCAGAGGCCTCTGTACAAATATTTCTCACTATTTCCCCATTGTCCTAAACTCTAATGATTTATAAAATATAGTAAGTGTGGACATTAACAAACACAGCTGTGGAAATGTATATCCCAGCATAGGAACAATATGCCGACATGGAGCTCCAGTGTGTTTGGAAGTGAGGAGAGGAAAAAGGAGACCACAGCTGAAGGAGCTCTAGTTTCAAATCCTGTGGCAGGAAATTCTGACGGAGACTCACCCCTCCCTCTCACCCCGTGTGTGTGTATTTTTGAGTACATATAAAAGTATGCAGCATCCTGTTTCGCCCGTATCTATTATTTTGTCCACGTCGATATAAGCTTGTTTAGTTAATGTTTTAATTTAATGTCTATCTGTACATTTGTGGTTGTGTGTAAAATTATGTGTCTGCTTTTAAAAATATGTTCTTTTTGAGGCGGTGTTTGTGTGTATGGTCACGTCTGTATGTTTTCTGTTTGTATGCTTCCATGTTCTTGTGCTGAGACTCTATTTTTACGCTGTTTACATAGTCACTCTGCATTTGCGTCAGTCTTCCTCAATGCCTGGCTCAGTTTAGTGCTGGAAATACACAAGCACACACACACACACACACACACACACACATTAACACACACGCACGCAACACACAATGCTCTGCAATCTGAGGGAGCTGAGAAGCTTCATCCTCTGTTTTGTCTACAGTTGCTTTTGCTCCATATCCTCCTGCATTTAGACAAATAAAAGCAGCAGTTACAGAAACACAAAGGTACTAGCGTGATATTTATGGTACTCAAAGAGTAGTACAAAACACATGGTAGTTCCATGGTGGTCATGAAAGTAGTACATTGACATACAATGTAATTGCCATAGTAGACAAATTTCAGTACCATATAAGGGATGTATAAAAGTACTTTGATATCACCATCTGATACCATTCCTGGACCATTAGTGCCTGACCTTATGTGAATGAATAAGCATAGAAAGTTCAGCAAAAATAAACACAACTACACAAATGCTTGCATGCACACATACACTCTGAGGTTAGGCTGGAATGCGTGTGATGTGTGTGGAGCAAGTTCAGCTTGACATAGCGGCGCTGGGCCTCTCTTATTACAATCTAAACCAGCTTCCAGTACATTTTTCTTCCCTATTTTCTCCCTTGCAGTCCCTTTCTGCTCATTCTGCTTGCAGTTCACTTTTGCTTGCTATTTCTAACCCTATTTTTTAGACTTCTATCTCACTTGGTCTCTCGCTCCCAGCTCTCTCTTTAAATATCGCTCTCTCTCCCTCTTTCACCAGCTCTCTCTTTCCCTTTTYTCACTCTGTCTTTGTCGCTCCCACATTCTGTCTTGCCCTTTCTCTCTCTCTCTCTCTCTCTCTCTGTCTCTCTCTATCTCTCTCTGTCTCTCTCTCTCTCTCTCTGTCTCTCTCTCTCTCCTCCTGGGCTGCAGAGTGCATTGCAGCGACAGCTGCTGTTATAGCCATCAACTGCAGCCTCCACAGCAACCGTTACCGTGGAGGAGAGAACACGGCAACAGCACTGCAGACTCCACCATTGTTACACTATTAAAGACAATTACCAAGTCATTCTGTTCTCTTTATTACTTTATAGCTGTTGTGCACAGAAAGTTTCAGAACTATAATACATATCACCTCCTTAAAATCAGTTTTTATCGACCTGTGTGAGAAAGCATTTAATGAAATGAAAGTCACTTGATGTTTTAATTGGCCACTTGAAATGTTAAAATAGACAACCTGTATGTGACATTTTATCTGTATGTGATCATATGTGACAAGTCAGTGGCAGCACAGATCCAGAGCTAGTTTCTGACAAAGTTTAGCTAGTTAGCACAGCCCTGTTAACTCCTGCTGGTAGATGATGTAACTACATACTCTGTGGCCAAAAAAGTATCTGTTTCATTGATGCCCTTTAAAAAGTAACTGCATTTTGACTACATTACATTTACATTTAAGCATTTAGCAGACGCTTTTATCCAAAGTGACTTACAATGTGAGGAAAACAAAGACGCGAAAATCATAAGATGACAATTATTATATGATTATATTATCATTGTATAATTTATATTGCATTATTTCATAATAGTAGTTTCTTCTGACATCCTTCTATAGTTTATTATTAAGTTTTATAGCTAATTTTGTTATGATTAGAAAACAACAGTGACTATTCCATCACACAGCTTAATATTAAAACTTACTAGAAGACCACCCCCTGAAAACTGTTATTAAAGTAAAAATGATGAAATTAAAAGCAATTTAATGTTTAATTTCCTCACTGTTGATATTTTTGATAATTAAAAGTAATGCATCTGTCTTTAATTTGGAATTCATCTTCCTGGTCACAACGTTCTCCTCTCCAATGCAAGCATTGGGCCTGAGACCTAAACACCAGTCCACCACCAGTGAGACACCTGCATTTGCCTCTAGCCCAAATTTATCAGTGCACTTTTCACATGACATCACTGCATTGAGAATCCTCAGGTATATGGTCCCAAAAATGCATAACACAGCATTAGTCCTGGCCTGAGAGCATATGTCACACTGTTAGTATATACTGTGGTCATCAGTGATGTTTATTTTGGGGAGCTTTGTGTAGATTCTGCTGATCTTTCACAGTGCCAACCTGACTCGCTCAGCTTTAACGGTGCCATTCCTTACGTGCTGCCCGGGCCGAGAGGACAAGCAAGCTTGATGTTAAAGAGATGCAGATTTATGCGCAAGCAAAGGTGGGGCCCTGTGTGTTTTGATGAAAGAGATCTATGAGAAAGGCTTGCTCATATGCTGCTAGTCACTCCCTCTCTCTCTCCCCTCAATCGCTCCCCCCAACCTGCTTCAATCTTTCGCCCGCTCCCTCTTTTCTCTTCTATAACGGTCTCACTTTAATATGTATGCAAATGCGCCCGTTCTCCATCCCTTTAATTGTCTGAGCTCCAGCAGTCAGTGTGTGTGTGTGTGCTGTTTGTGTTTTACAGTGCCTCAGCTCTCCTCACTAGCCTCTGCTGGCAGAATCACTATGCCTGCACCTAAGCTCTAGAAGCAATGGCAGGGTTATGCCATTCTGTCACTTTGATAACTGTACACACTTAAAGCTGAAAATGGCATTAAAGTGCATTTGTCCTTTATCTATATAGCACATATATCTGCCAATGTTAAAAGCCATGGTAATGTTTTGAATTTTTTTTAGAAAAAAGTGGCTGAACAGAGATAGTTATATATATATAAACAACATAAAAGTAATTTGTAATAAAGTGAAAGTACTATTACAAAGTATAATTGCCTTTCATTTCTATTTATTATACAAAGCTCTGGGCATTAACCACACCAATCAGCTGTAGCCTATGGCTTTTTTCAATTACTGCTTATAGAAAATGTGGCTTGTGGTGGCCAAGTTATTTTTCTATAGTCCACCTATAGTCCACATGCACGTGACCTGCTAATTTTGTCACAAATCAGCAAATATGATCCCCCACTGCAACATGCAAGCACTTGAAACACATTTAAAATGCATAACCTTGAGAGCATGTTAAAGGCAATTTCCTAAAATATTAGGTTCTTGCCACCTACTTGATAATCCAGTGCTGATTTCACCAGAATCATCTACAGCTAAATATATCTATTAGCAACCTTTTCCATGAAGGAAAGAGGTGAGAAGAAATATGCTAAATTAAACTGCAACTATGTGCTTTCTTTATTCTCTATAGGGTTGTGTGAATAAAATACAACGAATGAAGAAATTAAGACGACTTATTTACAACAAGTTTACTTAGGTTGTTTTAACAGATAGTATAAAACGGCAGCAGAAACTTAGTTGATTTATGTTTAAATCAGTGCATATTATGGCTGGCAGAAAACTTAATAATAATAATAAAGATATGTATTTATCATAAATCATGTTTCTGATGTTAAATATCCCTTTTTAACGTCTCACCACTTTTTTAGAAGATTCAAGCGTTTTCCAGTCTGTAGTTGTAACCTTTGATTAAATTGTCATTTTGTGTCAGTACAGGACAGACTTCCTCGTTATACAATTACATGTAATTTTGACCAGGGCCAATATTTCATTCAAAACATGTGGGCACACTTCTTTGAATTGAAATGAATATTTGCCTTCTGTTTTGTTATAGGAATAGCTGCCTAAAAAGGAATAGCTGACTATGAGATAGCTGAGAGTCTATTTGTTTTGGCCAATTGGATATTCAATATCTCACATTTGATAATTGCCAGAAGGCAGAGACAGTGTTGAGTAATAAGGTGTCATAGTATGTAAAATGAAGGAAAAATTAAACTGTGGAAAAGAGAAGAATCTCTCTGACTGAGTTTCATTCAGTTAATTTGTTGGATTGCTGTGCAGAGCAACCTGACAAACATACAGTAAACCCAACATATTTAATTAAATGATTGGCGAGGGGGAACAACAGACAGTGAGTGTGTGACAGGTGGGATGGGGGGGTATTTGGTCAATTATGCATTTGAATGTAAATGAATATCTGTGTTTGGGTTCATTATGTGTTTATTGTAGACTAATGGTGGTTTGCGTGAACGTTCTGAGTGAATATTTATGAAAATAACTGTGCTTCCAAGATATTCTTTTTCCTTTAGAAATATGTGCTATGTAATTTTGTTTGAAAATTTGAGTTTGAAAATCTCCGTTGAGTTTGATTTACGTTGTTAGAATGGTTGAAATCCAACTAACATTAATGATGTCATTGTACTGATAGTGACTAGTGGCAAATACAGTTTTTCTCTTATAAAAATGATGTTTATTGGTCTCTGCTAAATCTTATTAACAGTTGACAGATAAACAGATAAACACAAGACAATTCAAGTTGAGGTTTGTAAACAGTAACAGTATCTTCAGTTTACAGACAGATTAATAACATCGAAAATCAACTAAACAGTTGCACAACAAAAAAACTCACTCAGTTATTGCTACTAATGTAACACTTTGTAAAGATGACCTACACTGTAAGAATGTAGTTTAAACAGAATATATATACAGGAAGTCTAATGTTAAAGTATGACAAAATTTCCCTATGCTGCCCCAAAGAGGTGTTTTTCCAATTCCACAGGACAAGCCTTTTAAAAAAAGCTTTAATATAGTATTCTTCATAATTAGAATCAGATTAAATGTCACAATAAGATAAGTAGTGTTATCTTAGAAGTATCAGGCTTATTGTATTAAGGATTTAGACATTTTGTTTCATTTGTTTTGGTTTTAGGTCACCTTAGTATGTTTTATACTGATAGATACAGCCAATAACAAGTCTGCTATAGGACCACAGCACACAATAGGTTTACATGTTATTCAGTTAAGTGTTGCCTGGAACATGCAGTCTGTTTATTAAGATCATTTAAGAACAGTGGGGTTTAAATGTTAAAACCAGCTTTCGGTTGTGCCTTCACTCCACCAAACTGCTGTATTCTGGGAATGAGAGGGAACATCAAGAAAGAGAGAAATCTATGAAAAGCCTCCCAAGGGTAGAGGTTGTTTCCTAGGCAACGTTTCATTGATTGGTTGTGCTGGAAAAGAGGCTCTAGGTTCTGTGTGTGTGCGCGTGGTTATGAGCAACATTGACGTTAGAAATATGTTGTTGAGCATGTAGTGCCATCGCAACATCTTCGTTATCATTTCTCACTCCATTAAGGGCTGACGATGGTTTTTAAAATCGCTGTGCAATGTGTCAGTTTAGCAATTAAGTGCCAAATGTACCCTTTTGAACGCTGTGCTAAAGGAGCTTTTGAAAATTTTGAAGACTTTGAGGAAAGTTGCCATCTACGATTTGGTAGTGGAAATTACCAATATTTTTAAATTGATCATTACACTGGCATCTGATATATGATCACTTAAGTTATAACAGGAAGTTTAAATAGCTCTTTTTATATCAATTATATAAAATTTGAATTAGTGTCCGTGTGGCCTAAATTTAGCAGTTTTCCTCCACATAATTTTTAGTAAATATATTAATGATTTATATATATTTATGAGATATATATCACAAAATCAACACAATGCAAATCAAATACATGTTGTCAGATCTGTCTGCTATTTCATTGAATGAAATTGTGCATACATTCAATCATACATTCTGTTGAGTGTCACTGAAGTATTTACAATAAAAACTGCATTTAAAATGTACACAGATATAGTGCTTAGTTCCCAAGGAACTTGCGTTTGCCAACTTAATTGAGGTTTCTGTCATTTTGCATTGCTGCTCTTTGCCTATGTTATGTGATAAGAATATTTTTCAACCATCTTCTCATCAGTGGAAGAGGAGAATGAGAAGGTTTAATGTGTGTGTGT
>JBAJNP010005233.1:3801-29840 GCA_036877545.1 Yasuhikotakia modesta
TCACCTGAAATGGTTTTTGCTTAACAGGTGTGCCTTGTCAGGGTTACTTAGTGGAATTTCTTTCCTTATTTATTGGGTTGGGACCATCAGTTGTGCTGTAGAGAAGTCAAGTTGATACACAACCAACAGCCCTATTAGATAACTATGAGAATTGATATATGGCAAGAACAAATCAGCTAAGCAAAGAGAAACAAGTGGCCATCATTACTTTAAGAAATGAAGGTCAGTCAGTTCGGAAAATTGCAAATTCTTTGAATGTGTCCCCAAGTGGAGTCGCAAAGACCATCAGGCGCTACAATGAAACTGGCTCACATGAGGACCGACCCAGGAAAGGAAGACCTAGAGTCACCTCTGCTGCTGATGATAAGTTCATCCGAGTCACCTGCCTCAGAAATCGTAAATTAACAGCATCTCAGATTAGAGACCAGATAAATGCCACACAGATCTCTGAAAGCAAACGCATCTCTACAACAACTGTTAAGAGGAGACTGCGAAGTGCAGGCCTTCATGGACAACTAGCTGCTAGGGAACCACTGCTAAGGAGAGGAAACAAGCAGAAAAGATTTGTTTGGGCCAAGGAACACAAAGAATAGACAGATCTGTGCTTTGGTCTGATGAGTCCAAATTTGAGATCTTTGGTTCCAACCGCCGTGTCTTTGTGCAACGCAGAAAAGGTGAACAGATGGATTCTACGAGCCTGGTTCCCACTGTGAAGCATGGACAAGGAGGTGTGATGGTTTGGGGGTGCATTGCTGGTGACACTGTTGGGGATTTATTCAAAACTGAAGGCAGTCATGAACCAGCATGGCTACCACAGCATCCTGCAACGACATGCCATTCCATCCGGTTAACGTTTAGTTGGACCATCATTTATTTTTCAAGACAATGACCCCAAACACACTTCCAGGCTGTGTAAGGGCTATTTGACCAAGAAGGAGAGTGATGGAGCGCTGTGCCAGATGACCTGGACAAGTCACCAGGCCTGAACCCAATCGAGATGGTTTGGGGTGAGCTGGACCGCAGAGTGAAAGCAAAAGGGCCAACAAGTGCTAAGCATCTCTGGGAACTCCTTCAAGACTGTTGGAAAACAATTTCAGGTGACTACCTCTTGAAGCTCATCAACAGAATGCCAAGAGTTTGCAAAGCAGTAATCAGAGCAAAATGTAGCTACTTTGAAGAAACTAGAATATAAGATGTTTCAATTATTTTACAATTTTTTGTTAAGTACATAATTCCATATGTGTTCATTCACATCTTTGATGTCTTCTGTGTGAATCTACAATGTAAATAGTTGTGAAAATAAAGAAAACACATTGAATGTGAAGGTGTGTCCAAACTTTTGGCCTGTACTGTATTTGTGCTTACCTTGAGAGATTCATACTCCAGCTCTGCACTGCGAGCCTTCTTATGTTCCTCATCATCCTGACACAAAACACAAGAACAGAGTGTGTATGTGCACATTTATTTGTGGTTTATGAGGAATGTGACAAATCCAAGACTACATTCACAGTGCCATGTCTAAATTTGATTTTTCTGTTAAATGGAATACAATCATATTTAGCGTCAATGACAAAAACAAAATGATGACAAAATGACAAAAAAAAATTTACAGATTAGTTTTAAAATACAATAAAATGTGGTTTAAAATCCTACTCAACTTGCATTCCTGGCAATCTGACTGCTCAGACGTCAATTCATGTCTTCATGTAGGTAGTGCATAACTTACAACAGTTGGAGATATTTAAAGAAATAAAGTCACTCGTGATAGCCCTCTACGTTTCTGGTGCAAATGTATTACATGTAGTTGTCCAACACCGTGGCTACTTGCTGTCATGTTGTAACATATCAAATCTCAAAATGTTGCTTTGGCATAACCCTAACCCTAACCACATGCAAATCAGATCAAAACAGTTGCAATACAGTTGGGTGGGCATTATTCAAATTATGGTTCCAATTTAACCTGAAACAAATTTAGACATACAGACTGAACGCAGCCTGAATGGCTTACCTATTAACTAAATATTGTTTTTTTTCGAGAAAAGTTCGAGAAAAGGAATAGAAATGTTATGATCTCAGTATAAAAATTCTTATGTCTATGGAAAGTCTCCATAAATCACATTTGCTGTAAGTGTATTGTACACATATGGGTGTGCTTGTACCCTGGCTCTAGCCCGCTGAAACTGCTCCTCTCTGCGGTCCAGCTCGTTCTGCAGTGACTGTTTTTCCTGCTCTAGTTCGGACACTCTCTTCTGCAGTTTCAGGAAGAGGGACATGTCCAGTATCGCCTTGGAAACATCCTGGAGACAGAACAAAACATCCCATAATTCCGTATTATGTTTGTTATTCCTATAACACAAATCATCCTAAAATTTATTTAAAGACAAATCATAACCAAAATATTAAAAAAGGTTAATTTCTAAATAATGTAAATGATTTTCCTGTTTGTCCACTCACCTCACCCCCCCGGGAACCCTCTTCGGACTCTGCAAACTCGGAGTATGTGCATTCTGATTCGTTGCTGCTCTGTGTGGAGTCTGTTCGTCTGTGTCCGGGTTTGGGAACATTCTAGAAGACAGAGAGGGCACTTCAGTTGGCAGAGGTATCTTTTTATGAGGGGTGCTAACTTGTCCTACATCTACATATGTGTAAGTACATTATATGATGTTTTTAGAATCATCAAGACATTGTCACAATATTTTAATCACATTTAAGCATAAACACAAATATTTAACAAAAATAAAAAAAGTTTCTTTAATTTGATTTTTGAGCTGAGTTGATTCTACACCTTCATTGAAGTCCACCCGTGTTAAGTGTAATTAATTTGACAAGATTTGGAACGGCACACACATCATCATCAAAGCTAAAACAAAGCCATTATGGTCAATGGAACTGCCTGCAGAGACAGAATTGTTGAAAGGTAAAGATCTGGAGGACTACAAAGCATTTTTTCTGCACTGAATTCTGAACATTATGCCTGAAGGAAGCCAAGCACCATTGGGTCATACTGACCAATACCATCCCAACAGTGAAGCATGATGCAACGCATCTCAATGGCAGCATCATGGTGATATTGGTGATATTTATCAGCAACAGAGACTGAGAGATTGGTCAGAGTTGAGGGAAGAATGAGGGAATGGAGCAAAAGAGAGATCCTCAATGAAAACCTGTCCCATAGTGCTCAGGACCTCAGACTTGGTGAAGGTTCACATTGCAACATAACAATGATTCTAAGCACACAACATTGGGGCAACATAAGGCAAGACAACACAGGAGTGCCTTAGGAATAATTCTGTAAATGTCCTAGAGTGGCCCATCCTTAGCTTTGATGTGAACCCTATTACATTTATGCATTTAGCAGACGCTTTTATCCAAAATGACTTACAATTGAAGGAACAATAGAAACAACAACAATCTTATAAGCATGGTACCATTTTCCCCAGACTAGTATAACGTAAGTAAACAAGTGCAGTTGTCCCACCCCACCCCTTTTTTTAAATAGAGAGTAGATAGAGGTATAGACGAAAAGAAGAAAAGGAAAAAAGAGAGAAGTGTTAGTAGTAGTTGCATTTAGTGGCATTTAATTGGGGAGGTATTGTCTAAAAAGGTGAGTTTTTAGTCTTTTCTTGAAGATGGATAGTGAATCCGCTGTTTCACTATCCATCTTTAAGCATCTATGAAGAGACATGAAAATGGCTGTCCACTGACAGTACACATCAGACTTCTATATATACTATCAATACACTACACTGCTAAACCTGCTATTGTCACACTATTATAAAGTAAAGTTAAAGGTGCTTTTGGTTTGTGTGTGTGTGTGATTTAATACAATGCCCACCACAGCCAGAGTTATCTCCTCTTTCAGATCGTCGTATTTCTCCTCCAGTCGTAGGTGTTCTGTAAGCAGGTTCTGATAGCGAGAACGTTCCTCGTTTAAATCGTTTTCTAACTGCTGGGTTTCTTCCTTTAGGGCCCTCTGCATTTTCTCTACAAACACAAACAACACACATATACACAGTGTAAAGCATTTATTTGTAAGTGTAAAGCACAGTCACCTAACTCATTGACATTTCAACAGGAAAGGGACAGGATCATGTTAAAAATGCACATATTATATATCACATAAGACACATTTTATTTGGTTTGCTTTTGTTGTACCTGTCCACTGCTGGCTCTGTTCCTGGATCAGATGGTTCAGGTTGTCTTTCTCGTTCTTTAGCATGTGATTCTGTTCCTTCAGCTCTGAGATCATCTACCAAGTACAATAAACATGCAATAAGCCGCACACATTATGTTTACAGTGTTTTAAAGTAAAAACAGGAAACAATGACTGCAATGCCCACAATCTCCCTCAATGTGACATGACATGAAACAAAATATACAATGTGTAAAAATATAGGGTGGGACTAAATGCTATCCATCAGAATTTGACTGGAAAGTGGAGTAAAAAGTAGGCCAAGATACCCCACCCACACAGCTTACATTACAGGTTACATTACCACAAGAAAAAAGTTGTTATATTTCAGTGAAAGATTATAAAGAAAACATTTTTTTCTTTTGAACAACATATGCAAGTTCAGCTCTATTATTAGTATAATGTTGGCGCATTCAACAGTTTGTAATGTTTGTCTTTACATATATGTCTATAGGGCAAAGCATTCTTAAAGGTCTAAGGGCAGAAGCCTGAAGCTCACATACATGGAAACTGTAAAGGCCACTGTTGTGTGGCCTTTTATGTGGTGATGCTAGTTTACAGGCAGGTGAAGAGGATGCATTATCAATTTTTGTGGGAAAGTTTTCTTGGTGTTATGATTCTCTGCCAGGCATACATATGAATGAATACAGATGACTTTTAAAACATTCTACTACAATAGTCTTTACACAACATTAACAAGTAATGTCTCACAGCTATACTATATCCTGATTCAAGAGCCAAAAAATTCAAGTACTTTAAACATAATTTTAATTTCTTTTTGCAAACTAAGGGACCAACCTCATAAATAATGCACATTTTATTTTACATTTTATAAAATTGGTGAGAAATTTGTATAAATAAATTTTCATACAGTTTGCTTTCACCACTGGTGGTTTTTTAGAGGTGGGCCTTCATGCTTGCTTTTTCTCATATATTTTTGTGCAATTCACATTGTATAAATTCATATAAAATCGGCACCTCATGGGATCAACTTCTAAGTCTGATTTATGTCCTATGTTGAATTCTGCTAACTGGAGTATTGTGTTGAATCAGGAACATTCTTTAAAAGCAAATAAACATTAGTTATATTAAAGATGCATTCTGTGTTATAACAACTATGTAAGTTTTATAGTCCTCTATCACCCCAAAACTAAAACTACTTCAAACATGTGTCTGTATCTCTCTCTCTCTCACCTGTGTAAATGTACAGGTTTTGTCTCTCCTCAGGTTTAAACCAGTGGGCAGGTTTCTTTAAGCCCTGAATCAGGGGACACAGAGTTTATCTGGGTTTTTAGAGACTGAACTACTCTAATAGGGCTTTAGTGGCTGTCTAAAAGCAGGGACAGCTGGGAAACACTCAGTCCTGAAGGAACAATCACTTCATATTTGTATGAAGCTTTGGGATTTGCTAGTGTAGTACAAGATTTAAAAAGTTTTTACACAATTGATTAATTTATAAGTCATATATACTTACTATTTCTAATTTTATAAATGATTTTTAACTGATTTCATAAATGATTTTAAGCATAATCAATTAGTTAAAAGCAACAAAGCATTTACAAATATAAAAGAGTTTTAAGACTATACTATATAGATTACTGTATTATCTACAACTATTCTTTTTTTCACTACAAAAACAAAATGTATAGAAAAACCTTTGGAAATACTATTTCATGATGTCTCAAATTAACAAGAATGAGATCATTTTTTAAAAATATTAAGTAAAAATATAAAATAATAAATACTAAGCAAAGTCCTGAGTCATGACTCAAATCATGAATCAGTGAAAGTTCTGAATTAGCGAACTGAATTGTTCAGATAAGCCAATTCATTCAACTCAATCAAACTTTGCAACACTTTATCAGGCCCTGTACATACACTGATAATGTAATGCCTGCCTGATAACGTCAGTACCAGTAAGCACATTGACCAAATGTGCCAAAGAGCACATTTTAGCCACAAATGGCACTTATGAGCACTCTTCTGAATAATGGAGCACTTTACAGTCTTGTGGACATGTGAAAGACTACAAGTGATGCTACAAATACACATCAAATCATTTGGGACACAAATGCCTCCAGGCAAACATGCAGGGAAATAACGAATAGCCCACACCTGTTCCATCTCGTCCTGGTATTTCTGTGCCCAGTCCTCAATGGCCTTCTTCTCTTTCTGTGTGTTTTGCAGGTCTTTGCGTAGATGATCCAGTTCCTCTAGGAGAGATGTGACTCTGTTGGCATTGTTTTTGGCCTCCACTTCTGTTCCTCGCAGGCGAGTGACCTCTCCACGTAGACGCTCAGACTCTGTAGCACTGCTAATCTCCAGACTGCTCAAACGTTCGCTGAGAACACGGTTCTCCTTGTTCTAGAAAGAGACATAAGAACAGAAGATTAATGATACAAAAAACAAGTGTACAGTTTCAAGTGTACAATTTCCTTTTATATCAGATCATACATAGCAACCATCTTTTCATCCCCAGCTTCTAATTATACTAGTATTTTAAATATACTATTTTATAGTATCTTTAATGTTGTTTGTCTCCTGAGGTTAGATCTACCTACACATTTGAACTTGGCAAGGACAACATGATAACTTTGCAATGCTCTGATGTACAGAACAAAAGAAAAAGTCAAAAGCATGGACACGGTTACTCATTCTTTATTGTTTAAAGTATCAACATGTTGATCAAAACAAAAAAAAAGATCAAAACTATGAAATAAAACTAATAGAATTACACAAAGTGACCATGTGAGCTACTTCAAAGTAGCTACTTTCGGATCACATACTGAACTCTGCACAATCCCATTCAACTAAAACTAAAACCAATGTATAAATACTGTATGCTCCCATATGGTTCATTTACTGTTGTTTACAAAACCTATTTTAAATTTTGCAACTTTTAATAAAGATAACTTTTTTCATGGCCAAGGCAGGTGTGTAAATGGTGAAGTGCTTAATTTTAACTAGTGCCACTGATGTTTTCCAAAAACCTTTTAAAAACTCCCACTGTCTGCCATTGGTCGACAAACAGGCACCATGATCCTAAAATCACACCACTGGCTGAGCTGTGCATTGTTGGACTCAAACAAATAGCTATTTTATTTTGTGAAGCTAGTTGCACATACATAACAAACTTGACCATAATAAGATCCATGCTCTCATAATAAAAGAGCATCTCAGTGTCAAGTGTCAGTGTGGTACCTGTTCGTCTATCCTCCTCTGCAGTTGCATTATCTTGTTCTCCATGCCGATATTGAGCTTCTTGAAGTGTTCGACCGATCTGGCCTCGATCTTGAGTTTCTTGAGCTTGCGTTTGGCTCGCATACGGCGGACACAGCACTGAAGGTGAACAATGGCTTTGAGTGTCCGCTTGTACCACTGCCTCGCCAACCAGCCACGGACCATCTTCTGGATGATGATGGCCTTGTCCTCCCGCAGAAGCTACGCAAACATAACCCATGATGAACAGGAAAAAGGAAAACACAGAAAAGTGAGAAAAAAAAACTTATTAAAAAATTATTAAAAGGTTAAATTAACATAAGTCCAGTGAAATTCAACTCTTTCACACCTTCTGCCTTTTTAATCTGCAGATATTACACATCCTGCTTCTACAATTTATTGTTGATCAACACAGCACTAACAGTAAAGCAACAGAGGAGAGAGAGAGTGATAGAAATAATATAGTACAGCTGCTGTGGTCTGTCAGTGGGGCAGTCCCTACACTGAAACAACTTGCTCCCAGTCGGAGCAATGTACACAGAGACGTTTTTCACAACATCCTGCTTAGTTGCAGCAGATCATAATCCAATAGTTTGATTAAAGTTGCAATCCAACTCTTTTTGTAAGTAAATTTAATAGTAAGTTACACAGTAACTTAAGTTTTAATAGTAAGTTTTTAATAGTAAGTAAATTTATAGTAATGATCTATAATTTCAGCTGTTGGATTGGATTTCGGAATTATTACTGTACTGTACTCAACATTCTGTACATAAATAAAAGTATGTAACAAGCATTTCAATGTTTCAAACAAAGCTGACCATAATGTGGCAAAAGTTACAGACTGCAGCTTTACGGAAAATACATTATAGTTTTTGTTTTGTTTAGTTTTTGTTTTATTCTGTATTGTACTGTAGCACCTTGGTCCTGTAAAATGTTGTTTCGTTTGACTATGTACGTGTATATGGCTGACATGACAATAAACTCCACTCTGACTTTGAAAATTGTAATGAAACTGGATTAAATTATTAAAGTAATAATACAAGACATTTAATACATTCCTTTAAGTATGTGACAAAAAATACTAGTACAATGTTACAAAATTTTGCTATACCAATAAACCACAATAATTAAAAAAACCTGAAAACTGAAAAAAATGTAAATAAAATATAACTTTAATATAAAAATATAACTTTAATTTTTCTCCTACAGGTACAGTAACAGATTTTATCCATGAGTTAATATTTCTTTCAGATATGGTTTTGTCATGGCAAACTTTCAGCATCCATTTCTCCAGGGATGCAGTTAGCAACTTTCACTGGTCATGTGTCTCATGCCTGAAATAATTCACTGGTTTCTAGTGTGTTAATTATAAACCGTCCTGCTTGCATCATGTTTTACCCTCATGTGTTTGTGTCTCAGTCTACAACCATACAAATGCTTGTTTAAATCTTATAGTAATACCTAACCTGAATTACATGTGCTGAGACAGTGTGTTTGTGCCTGCTGTACTGTACCTATATTTATAAATGTGGAAATGCTCACCACTTTGTACATTTGTCTGGCCATGTATGCCCTAAGTATGCACTGCATGGCAAGAGCTGCCGCCTGCTTGCGTCTGTAACATGTTCTCTGGACATACATGCGCTGATACTTCTGGATGATGACCACAGCTCGTGTGCGACGCAGGAACTTTGCAAGACTGAATATGGAAACCAAAGCTTAACACACACTTTATAAGTGTCAAAGCAAAAATGCTGTCTGAGATCAATCTCTCCCTCTTACCAGCGGGCCTGGTATCCACGGACAAATCTCTGAATGGTTGTGGCAGCGTGTTTCATGCGCAGGTACTTCTTACGTGCAAGCCAGCAGCGGATAGTTTTCTGGATGCGAATGCAGGCGGCACGAAGCTTGTCTGCACGGAGTTTCTCCAGGTACGCAACTTGTCCTGCCCGGAAAAAGATCTTGGTTTTCCCAAACTGGTACTTATCTGGATCCTTTTAGAAGGGCAAAAATAAAGATACAATAATTTTAGTGCAGAAGGATGTTTTTCAATACTCAATTTAATGCTTCCTCATTTCCTCCAGGAATCTTGCCACAGTATATCTATTAAGTTGTTAAGAATATTTTAGTGTGCTAAGAGTGTAGCTATGTAGGGGCTTGTCATCTTAAACCAGAACACAGCCCTCTAAGCTGTCCTGGCCACTAGATACAGGTTAAGATTTTTTTCATCTATTTTATCATTTATTAAATGTCACCTTTCCACCTACAGTACAACATTCTCTCCTGAAAATGCATTCTTCTTGCACTGTACCTGCACCAATTTCTCCAGAACGTTCTTGCACGTCATCTTCTTATCTGTCAACACATCTTTTTGTTTCATTAGGACACGGTACCTGCTAAAGAACTCCTGATAGGTCCACCTGACAAACAACAGCAAGCACACACACAGTTAATATGTGTCAGACAAAGGTAGTGCTCTCAGGTGCTGTGTGGATGTTCATTGCACCTGGATGGGAAACCAGCCGCAGAGATACGGATTGTTTCCAAAACTCCACATGCACGCAGCTGTTGCACTGCCCTCTTGGGGTCAAACCTGAAAATCAGCAGTTCACCAATTACTGAAAAGTGTACTGTGTGGAGACTCTCAAAAAATGAATATCATGGAAACAAAATTAAGACCTCCTGGGGGATAATCAGAGGGTAAAATGGGTAAAATTTCAAGTATGCGTTATCATACATTGACAAATGTCAGTTCCATATCCCGCAAAATTGTAGCTGACAGCTACAATGTTTTAAACAGTGATTTGTTATGTACTTGCTAAATAACAGTTTTTTTAACTAAACAAAAGTTACAGACTGCAGCTTTAACCAGGTTTTAATGTTTCTTTATGTTCATAATACCAAAAATTAACAAATGTAAAATGCAAATCTGAAACTTGTAACTACAATATTTACTGATATGACATGAAGCATCAGAACGTTTTTGGAATCACAGTATGGGCACATGTAAAGAAACACTGATTATGAAACTGACGTGAAGGCAAATTTGTGATCGTTGGGTTTGATGCAGCGAACATAATGCGGTGTGGTTGCATTTAGCGTCTCCATCAGCAACTGCAAAGAGTTCCTGAACTAAAGAAAAACACAGCACAAAACATTCAACAATATTCTATTTAAAAGCTTTTATACATCACTGCTTTATTTATCCAACCAAACATAAAATTCATATAGATATTTATCTACAGAATAAATCGATATTTAATAGATATTTAAAGGTGACCTAGTGGTTGAGCGGAGTATAGATTCTTGTTCTGTGATGTGATAGCACTTTGGTTAAGTCTGTAATGCCCCAGAAGCTGTCTAAAAACCTCTTTAAAAAAACGATTTTATGGCGGGGTTATTAAATGGGTGAATTTGAGCGTTCTGCGCAAATTCTGCGCTGCTGGAGGGGCTCTGACAACCTTATAATGATATGCGAAGCGCTGCACAGTGATTGGCTGCCTTCACTGCCACACGAATGAATAATTATGTGACGTCGTCATCTGACTTCTGAACACATGCGGAACCATTTACTGACAGAACACACGGACCGACAGCTATGGCGCAGATTCAGCCTCATATGTTTAAGCCCGAACCAGAGGAGGACACTGAATTAGAGGAAGAACCTGTTCAGCAAAGACTGGATTTAAACGTTTCTCAATGGTAAGTTATTTGGAATGTTTGTTTGAACACTTTTAGCATTACGTGCCCACAAAGTTCTCCCGTCATAATAAAGTTATAGCCACTACATCCATTTGGACACTAATCCTTTACATCATCATGAATCAAGACTTTATACTAACTATAGTTTAATGTAAATACTGTTTATGAACGGAGGCTTCAGGTTTGGGTGTTAATCTTGGACTGATGGTGCACATCTGCCCCGTTCTAAACAAAAACAGAACTATGTCAAATAGATTTGAGCCACAGTGTATACAGAATAAAGAGAGTAAGAAAGTACATCATTGCAATAACAATTTTATTAGTTAAGCAAATCAGGCAGAAATCATTTTTTCAGCATTTATGAAAACTATGTTTTCTGTTATGCTTCATTTTGGTGAGGAGGGGCTGAGTGAGAGGCTTCTTGCCAAGTAAACCCCAGCATTCCAGCCTCAGCCGTTTTCCGGCACTCATTTTTAAAACATACATTTATATACTTTAGAGAGGTTCAAAATGTGTGGAACTTTTCCTATGTTCTTTTAGGCGGGTATACTGCCATTTTCCGTCATGACTAGAAAATTTGATTTTGACTATGTCCCCTTTAAGTACAGAAAAAGTTTCCACCTGTAGTCCTACAGTCTTCTTGTGCTCTTTGCTGGACTGGCCGGCTTTACACTTGTCTGGTTTGACGCTAAGACGAGTACGTCCTCCAGTGGATGGGGCTGCACCAGTCGGACCTGTCGCTTTTTCCTCATCCAGGAACAGCTCCACCAGGAGATTAAACTGTGGAATACAGCAAAAACAAACTTACTGTTGATCAACATACGACAAAGGGTAAGTTACAAAGTAATCAAAGTTTTGTTCAAACTAACTTGACAGCAAGCAACTTATGAAAGGACAATTTGCAAATTGGGTTGGGTTATTTTTCTGTCGTGTAATGCGGGGTGGCTCTATTACTACATTAAAGATAGCAAATATTATCATTGACTTTGATTAGTCACATCACACAGCAGTTTTACATTCAGTTATTCAGTCAAACTACATCATGCCTGCTTAGGATACTTTATGAAACTGTTAGCATGTTTTATGAGATATTAGATGCTGAAGCAGTCACTTCAAAAACTTTTACTGTGTTCAAGTGGGGTCTTGTTTAGATTAATCCTTAAGAGTCTGAGCTGGTACTAAGCAGCATGCAGCCACAGCAGGAGAACACAGTCCCCACAGACCAACACCTCAAACAAACTCCAGCTCAACACAGTGAGCCCATAGGTTACAGTGCCATTTTAAAGGCATGTCTGTGATATTCATATTTGTTGGTCTATTTATGTAGACAAGCTTTAAAGTGCCATCTTTGTTTTCTCACTGTTTCATCAGTGTGTTGCACCATAAGCACTGCATTCCAGCCCCTCAAAAAACATATTTTGACAGTTTTTTGACCACACCTCTCATGCTCAAACCGACAGCCCCTCCAAAACATGCTGTTGCATGAAAAGTCTTTAAAAGCCTGCTATTGGAGGAACCAAAACTTCGGACCATGTCTACACAAACATGGCTGAAGCCTATAATGCAACCCCCCTCCACCACCTGGGACAATCAGATCATCTGTCTTTGTTCCTAACCCCCAAGTATTCACCCCTCATCAACCGTGTGTAGCCATCAGTGAGGATCATCAAAGTGTGGCCAGAGGGGGCAGACTTCGCACTCCAGGACAGGGTTCAAAACACAGACTGGAGCATGTTTGTTTCTCAGGCAACATGTGGCACTCACACGGACATAGACAGCTGGACCTCCTCTGTTCTGGATTATATCAACACCACCATTAACAGTGTTACAACCCAGAAACAAATCACCACATACCCAAACCAGAAGCCATGGATGAACAAGCAGGTGTGCCTCCTTCTGAAAGCACGCAACTCTGCCTTCAGATCAGGTGACGCACAGGCCTACAGCCCTTCCAGGGCAAATCTGAAGAGGGGCATCAAAAAGGTCAAGAACTGCTACAGGCAAAAACTAGAGGATCACTTTTCCAACTCTGACCCTTGACGCATGTGGCAGGGCATTCGGGCCATCAATGACTATATAACCACTAATTCCACCCCTACAGCCACAAATGTCTTTTCCTGAACGAGCTTAGTGACTTTTATGCTTGCTTTGAGAGAGACAACAAAGAATCTGCCACCAGGCTCACTGTCGGATCAACACGCGCAAGGCTGCAGAACCAGATGGCATCCCTGGGCGTGTACTCAGAGCATGTGCAGAACAGTTTGCTGGGGTTTTTACAGACATCTTTAACATGTCTCTAGCTCACAACTGTACCAACATGCTTCAAAACCACCTCCATAGTACCAGTGCAAAAACAGTCCAACCCAGCATGCCTGAATGACTACCGCCCTGTGGCACGTACGCCCATCATCATGAAGTGCTTTGAGTGGCTGGTCCTGGCACAACTTAAGGACTCTCTCCCAACCACACTGGACAGATATCAGTTTGCTTACCGCAAAAACAGAAGCACAGATGACGCAGTCTCCATAGCACTGCACCCTGTACTCGCAAACCTTGACAATAGTAACACCTATGCCCGAATGCTGTTTGTGGGCTGTGTGCTGAGCCCCTTCCTCTATTCCCTCTTCACCCTCGACTGCAGGGCTTTGAATGGATCGAATATCATCAAGTTTGCAGACGACACCATAGTGATTGGCCTCATCAGCAACAATGATGAGACTGCCTACAAGGAGGAGGTCCAGCACCTAGCCAGTTGGTGCACAAACAATAACCTGCTCCTTAACACCACCAAGACCAAGGAGCTCATTGTGGACTTCAGGAAGGAGAGAGAAGGCACACATGATCCATCCACACAACAGCCTTCCACATCAATGGGATGGCTGTTGAGCGTGTCTCATGCTTTAAGTTCTTAGGGACCCACATCTCTGAGGACCTGTCCTGGGCCGCTAATACATCCAGCCTTGTTAAGACGGCTCACCAGTGTTTGTTCTTCCTAAGGACACTATAGAAGAATCAGATGTCCTCTGCCATCCTGGTGAACTTCTATCGCTGCACAATAGAGAGCCTTCTAACAAACTGTATAACAGTCTGGTATGGGAGCTGCTCTGTCACAGAGTGCAATGCACTGCAGCGGGTGGTGAAAACTGCTCAGAGCATCATAGGAACTTCACTTCCTGCTGTTGAGAACAACCAACAGAAACACAGTCTGCGTAGTGCGCGCTGCATCCTAAAATAACTCTTCCCACCCCGCTCACAATCTGTTCTCTCCCCTGCCCTCTGGCAGGTGCTTCAGGAGCCTGCGGACCAGAACCAGCAGTCTGACAAACAGCTTTTTTCCAAGAGCTGTCTCGTTGCTGAACTCTGCAACTCACTACACTCGACTCCACTACACTCCTATATACACATACTCCATGAACTACATTAATAGCGTAATTAACAATAATAATGAATGTTACCCTGTTTTTATTTTACAGGACCATCTATGCACTTCTGGACACCACTGCCCACAGACTGCTTTATTTCCTGCCTTCCGGCAGGAGCTTCAGGAATCTGTGGACCAGAACCAGCTGTCCGAAGACCATAATTTGCACTACTGAACTGTCCACATGTTCATTTGCACTATGGATTTTTGTTATTACAATCCTCCTATATATTTAGTGCACAATTTGCACACCAGTACTACGTACTGTCTATCGCACAATGCATTGTACTGCACTGTTTGCACTTACACTTGTTGCATTACATTTTCTGTAAAGTTCTGTTCATATCATCTGTATATAACCTGTAAATAGCATAACCTATATCCTGCACTTTACTCCTTATTGCACTTCTGGTTAGACCTAAACTGCATTTCGTTGCCCTGTACTTGTACATGTGTAATGACAATAAAGTTGAATCTAATCTAATCTAATCTAAAAGTCATCTCTGGCATTTGACAGAAGGAAATCATGGGTTTGGAGCATTTTGAAGTAAGCTAGTCCTTAAGGAGGGAAGCTTAAAAAAGTGCAAAGAACAGTCTAGCGTCTGGTGTCTAAACAATTGTTTTATTCTGTGTCATAGTTTGAGGTAATTGGAGTTTGTCTGGATGAGATATGTACATTTCTAGAGCTGCACACAGTTTTCAACAGTCAATGCAGAGATTGTGTCCCTTAGAGCAGAAAGCAGCACCCTGAACATGCAGAGATAAAACTTTCCCTGCAATACACACATGATTCCAATCTACTTGTACAGCGTCAATTTAACCTAAGTCTATTCATAAAAAAGTAGTCATATTAGAGAGAAAGAAATAGACAAAGAGAGCTCTAAAGCATGTGCTAAATTTTACCTTCTGCAGGGGTGCAGGTTGTCATGGTCACAAACAACACAGACAATGTGACGAAATGATGAGAAAACAGAAACAGAATTATAAATACAAAACACAGACAAATCAATCAGATGTATATAAAATGAACTAGCTAAACAGCTCAGACACCAGTAATAACTGTATTTATTAATATTGATCTGATCATCATTTCTGTTAATTTTGCTCATTATTACCATTATAGACAATAAACACTGTGCCACTCTCACAGGCTAAATTACATTTCACAATTGTGATATTTGTTTTTTTTTATAATTATGTAAATGTATTTATCAGGAAAGATGTATTCAACAACTAACTTGAAAAAGCAACTAACTAATTAGCTGTGCATGACACAACTGACACAAAATATTTTCTGATGTTTTATGATGATTGCTTTTTTTAGCTGGTGTTCGGCTTTATTTGTAAATTAAATAAACATACATATGAACATGATAAATGCACAGCTTAAAATGGTACATGCAAACAAACATGATGTTATGGACAGATAATCAATTATATGAATGTGAACCAAAGTAAAATATGGAACATTTACATTTTACATTTAGTCAGTGAATTACAGTTACAGTGAATTCAAGGTACACGTGTGGTGTTAACACAATGCTCTACCAGTTGAGCTAACAGGAAGGCTGACCTGTGACTTGCGTGTAAAATTGGATTAACGAATGATCTTGTTTTTTGAGATGTTATTATTCCAGGCAGTTTAAATTAGCATGGGATGTGTCTGCTCTTACCGCACACATGTACTCCCTCATGCTGAGGAGAAAAATAGTTTGAGAGTGTTCAGAAACTCTCATAAACAAGAAAATTACTAGAAATCCACTTAAAGGCAGCTCAAATATATTTTAAGTTGTCTTTTAAGTTGTCTTTAATGTAGGTTTTCAGTGGCTGTCTGTGTGCCCTTCATTACTAAATAGTATTTACTTCACAGAAGCTCCACTGAACACACCCCTGATGCCCTGAAGGCACAGCTGACAGAAGTTTTGTTCAGCAAATATGCAGTCTGGTTTCTCTGAACTTGCAGTCACCTGACCTCAGCCTACTGCTGAGTCATGCTACAACTGTGTTAAAACACAGGAACTGACTATATCTAAATACCACAACTTAGGGGGTTTACAAAGTCTAAATAAGTATATACATGCAAAAGATTTATAAATGAGAACATATATGCTGCCTCAGTCATGTATGTATTCTTTGGTGACTGTGATATGCTGCAATATATTGCACCAATTATTGTAGACCAGCAGGTGGCGGCCATCCATTGACCTTTTCAGACTGTCTGCCTTATTCAGCCCCTCATAAAGACTCTAAGCCCCTAACAGTTTTCTAACCAGTATAAGGTGTGGGATCTCCAGATTTATTACTGACATCATATTTCAGGCATTCTAGTTTTAACCAGTGTGTGTATGACACATCAGAGTAGGATGTATGGATTCAGGGATGTTCACTCACCTTACTGGCCTTCAGAACATTTATCTGCTCCTCATTAACTGTATCTTTATTCTTTTCCAGAAAACCTTCACACTGATACTCCACCTGAGACAGAGAAAGACATAAGGTTCCTACAGTACAGAAACAGAGAAAGCTCGGTTTCTCTTGAAAACGTCACTGTGTGTGTATTAACCTATTAAATGTCTATCACTCTCTCTGAATGTGTCTAAGAACCCCCACTCTCCTTCCTTATCATGGTTACCCAACACAGATATCTGACACTGCTCTTAAAACAGATCTGAACAGCCAGCAGGTGCTCATGTGAGCACATCACACAGTTTTTAAATGTCATTACTTACTGAATGCTTCATTAGCTCAATCTGCATTTAACATGCACTAGCTCTGTTTTAAGAAACCTAGCAGGCTGCCTTGTCGTCTACATAGGCAATTGTTTTGTGAAAGCAATTCAAAAGTAACTGATTTAAATTACTCTACATAGCAACTCCAACTGCATCCAAAACGTTTACTTCCATATGATATAGTAGGTAAATATCAGTATGTGTAAGGAAAACTACTGTATGTCTGATACCTCACTATGCCAAAAACAGTTGGCATGAAATACTCAAAGGGACACTGTTCTATCCCATGGGGCCATAACAGCTGAAGAGCTGCCATATTATAAAAGTTAAAGTTAGGGTAGCCAAATTTTGGAGAGGCTGGCAAAAGCAAGCCAGTTTTGAAAGCATACAATCCTACACTTCAGCATAGGAAGTATACTATAAAGTATATATAAAGAGTATTCTTCAAAGCCACACCTTCACCTCCAGAAAGGTGTTGTAGTATAGAAGGACAAAGTCTGACAATTTGGAAACCCTGTCATGAAACATGGGCCAAATGCAGTGATTTGATGAACATTTATGCTCCTGCAACTTCCATGGAAGATATACATTTATAAACATATATTTAAACTACTTAACATGGTGACTGCTATCAGGATATGAAGAGACTTTCAACAAGCATTAAACTGTTTTAAAAAAAAAGCTTTTAATAAACTAAACATCTCAAAAAATTGTATCAGGCAACTTTTTGTGATAAAATAATATGTTAAAAAAGTAAAATAATGTGTTAAATAAGTAAACGTCTGTGTCTGTGTGCATACCTTATCTGCAAAGTGCTGAATAATAAATGCTTTATTAGACATCCGTGGCTTCTCAAAAAGTTCACATGTCTTCAAATGAGTGTTGTACAGTTTCTGAGCCCAGGAGTCATCAGAACCCTTTGGCATCTGAACACAGAAAGAAAGAGTGAGCGAACAGTCAGCAATTTTTGACACATTATTACAGTAAATCTGCTGTTGCAAATGATATATTTGTAAACATTTTTTTATTTTTGACCATTTCTATTCAGAAATGCATGTTATCTTATCAGAAGCAAGTGTTTTTTAAACTTTGATGATGTACCTTGCACTCTTCATCCAGTAGGTCCAGGATGCCCATCTTGGCCTCAATGAGATTGATGCAGGGCTGATTGTCATAGAAATCAATAAGAGTCCAAGGAATCTGTTCTTTCATGTATTCCTCCTGCTCCAGTTTAAACACATGCTGCAGAAGACAGGAACAGAAGAGAAAGAGCAGACATACATTACAATTACAAACATAATGTCTAATTACATATAAAACTACTAAGTACTAAGTATATATTAATGCATTCTCAGATCTGGTCTTGCACAGTGGGGCAGGATCTCACCATGTTGAATTGTTGCTGAAGTTTTTCATTGGCATAATTAATACAGAACTGTTCAAAACTGTTGATCTCGAATGTTTCAAACCTGAAAAAAATAATTTTTATCAACATCACAAAAGCATAAACTTGGGTTCAACCAGCATCAATTTGGGTTACCTTGGGTTAACCTAACCCTGCAAACCTTCTTTAAAAATGCAAACCGAACACTAAAATACTTAGTAATGCTAAATATAAAAGCTTAAAAATAAGGGTTAAATGTACATTATTTTTTACAGTATAATCATAAACCTATTTTTCAGTTGCTTGAAACAACATCACCTCTACCATCACAGCCGTGCTGTGAGCCAGAAATAAACAGGTTAATCAATTAAACTCAGATTAAAACTTGCAGAATTCAAAATTGAAGATTAGCTTTCAGAGGCAGTATAGTCTGTCCTTAAGGGTGTGGACACACCCATAAATGTCCAGAACTCCAATGAATGAGTGCTGTTTGACTGTGGAATGCAGTGCTTTGTTCACATGGTCCACGATCCAGTTGAAGAGTTTGGCATAGATGTGTTTGGCCAGAGCGTCACGAGCATTTATGGCCTGTAGTTTGGGGATGGGCTTTATATAGGTCTCAGTTGCTGTCTTCAGCTTCTTATGACACAGCCAATGAGACATATCCTGATACGTCACACCCATCAGTTCACAAAACACAGTCAGGTGACAATTATTTGGCTGTGGAAAAAAATAGGAGAAACACATCATTATCATATAAGATTTCCAGTGATATAAAAAAGTAAAGTAAAAACACATGTAGTAAAAACTACATGTTGGCAAAAATGAATAACTAATATTATGCATAACAAATTATGCACAAAAAGACCAGAAGCATGTATTAAAGAAGTGAACTGTACAAATGTAGATACTACATTAACAGCTTTGGCTCGACTGGTAAACATGGTACTAGAGACACCAATTGTCCCTAAAATGTATTTTGGAACCAAGGCAGACATTTACTCTAGGTTCTCTATATTCTTTCATGCATTGGGGGTTCATTGCACTTTTGAAAACAGGACAAAAAGAGTTTTGTTGTGAATATACAATAGGTTTATATTGTATGCATCTTTTAGCTGACTTCAAAGATTATAGGATGACATGGTCATGAGGAAGGGGATGAACAGGTTTTACAATCAAAGGCCTGAGGAATAAGGCTTCTTGCTTCTTGGTTCCAACCTGAAGACCCGAAATAGCCATTCCTTCAAAACCATCTGCGTCTGGAACTGTAATTAAACTCACTGGAATAATACTGCTGTCCGAGTCTTTGTCTTTCACCTCCACATTCCCCAAGTGCAATACTGAGGCCAGAATCTGAAACAAGCCCATCTGATAGGATTCGTTCACACCTGAACACAGACATCAACAAATGAATAAAGAGTTAGGCTGCTCACAAGGATTAGGTACAAGTTATACTTTATAGTAAGAGTTTCTCTGCTGAATTGATAAAGAGATGCTACATTACACCTAAAGCTTTCAATAAGTTAGAAAACACAATTAAAATAACAGGTTTCTCCAACACTTCAATCTACCCTCTGCCCCAAAGTCATATCATGTTTGGTGCCTGTCTATGTGTCACAGTGTTTTTAATATCTCAGTTATTCAATCTGCAGATGTCTTGCCCACTTTTTTAGGGTGGCATAGGCTAAAGTATTTAAACACTAAATACATATTTACTACCCATTACACTGATTTTGGACAGTATTGACTGGACTTTTCCAGGTTACTATAAACATAAATCTCAGCCAGAGGTCAGCTGGCTGACCTAGCAGTGTGAAGGCGTTCCTGGTGGTTGACATTTCTTTAGCATCATCCACACCATCTATCACTGGGTTCCTGCCTTGTTTGGTGTAGAGAAAGTCATTAGCTGTCCCTGAAAAATGAAGGAGGAAACAAATTGCCAAAAATTCAAGAATGTTATAAAAAACGTTAACCTGGGTATAAATGTATAAACATGACCTATTTTTAAAAAATTACTGTGGGTAAAGAAATTCAATTTTTTTCAAAACACTTCTATTCTAAGATGTTCTAAACTAATAAATCTTGAGCACAGTTCTGATTGGCTGTCATTGTCTCATATCACACAGGATTTTTCGCTTTCTATGTGGACAGAGAAATAACTTGTCATAGCAAATTCATCATGTTATGCCTGATAAGGACACAGTGTACCCATTTAAGATTCAAATGACAGACATGTAATAATATAAAACAATTTTATTTATTTGAAGTATTACTCAGACTTACATTAACAAAACCATACATCAATATCTGATTAAGACACACAGATCCTAAAAAACATTACTCTCTTTATAGATTAAGGGAACGAAGGGAAGAGACCTTATCGAGAGATTCACACAGACACACTTGCATTAACAGGGTGTCAGCTGAGCAGGAACTCAGCTGAATAGGCATATTGTTGTATACACACTATAGGCACACATATAAATAACTGTTCTAAATCTTTGTTTTTTCAGTCTTACTTAAAAACTTTGGAGACAAAGACAGACTACTGCAGAAATGTTGCCTATTTATGTAGCTGTTACTCTTTTCCCTTATATTGTTGAGCTTTTTGCACATTATTATTTTGCTGTGCCGGATCAGCAGAAGAAGCAACACATGGATATCAAGCAATCTGAACACACGGTTCAGAACACTGTAGAGGTGTGTGTGGGACCAAACAGTACAGTATTCAGTTCATATGTGGCTGAGTGTGTGCAGAGCTGCACAGACTGGCTCCCAGTAGGACAACACTGATAGCTGCTCTACCTGCTAAGCCAACACAAACACACTCTAATCAGACAGGTTACTAACACACACACACACACACACACACAGGTTTGTACAGCTGTCTTTGTGAGGACATTCACTGACACAATGCACTCAATAGCCCTTTACTCAAAAACTACTGTAAGTGGCCAACTCTAACTCTAACTTTCCCTTTAATCCTAAATCTAGGTCTATACCCTTAAAAAGATCTTTAAAGGTGTGTCAGAAAGTCAACCAAAATGTCCTCTCTTTACTCTTTGTGGGGAACAGTGTTATACCAGAGTCAGGACAAAGACAGACATACATGTTCCCTTTTCTAACTTAGCACATTCCATAGACTTCTATAGTTTACATAATATATCCTAAACATTAACCCACACTCTAACCCACAAATAATAGTCGGTTATAGTCGGGCTTGTAATAGTCAGGCTTGTAATCAGTAGGTTGCTGGTTCGATTCCAGCACTGGCAGATAGCAACTGAAGTGCCCTTGAGCAAGGCACCACACACTGTTCACGACTTGCAGTGCGTGTTCACTCCTCACATGGATGGGTTAAATGCAGAGGTCACATTTCGGTTATGGGCAACTGAGCCGTAACTGACAAACACTTCACTTCACTTTTCACTTTCACTTCACTATCCCTAAGAGAAACTTTGTGCATTTTCTTTGTGCATATACATACATACATAAATGAAATGTGCTGGGTATATTCTGAATCTCTTACTGAGTTTAAGGGCTTTAAACTCTGGCAGGTGAGCAGATGCACAAAGCTGATAGAAGATATGATAGTTCCTCTCCTCGTCTGCCTGCAGAATAATTAAAATAACAACAAAAAATATCACATGAGATTATTAAAAATCAAGAACTGGTTGTGTGCACAATAAGCTGCATGTGCAAACACGTTTCACATATTACAGATGCCTGTAACAAAACCAGCTTCTCATAAACCAACTTCATAAGCATGTTTTGACATATTTGACATAAAGTGGGTATATTGGTCCCTATTAACAAGAGTATGGACGACCTCAAAGTTGATGTTCATAGACTAGAAACTTCTATAACTTTTACTTAAACCCCGGAACGAATTTTGTTTATTATGTATTTTGTATACATGCATAGTTTCCTAATCCTGTGAGTTACACACACAAACTTACCTCCAAATCCCCAAACAGTAACTTGTGTTACACTGTAATGCTAAACAGACATGCTGCACTCAATGATCCCTAATTTTTTTTACCTGTCTCACACCAGAGTGAGACAATGTGATTTATATGGGGCTAAAACTGGATAATTACTCAACCACTTATTTGAACACACATTGTACACCCTTTGTAAAGGGTCAGTTCTGTGCACCCCAGCAATAGCAAAGTGAATGGGTGACTCGACATACAATACAATCCCATATAGTTTGCCTTGACCTGCTGCAGGTTGCTATAACATTGTTACACTCTAGTTTATATTAAAAAATGATTAAGTGATTTGTTTTAATGGGACTGTCAAAATGCATTCTGGCATTTCTGTAAAACACGTTATACTGCTTATACTTAAATGAAGATAAAATTAAGGCTGCCCTTCTTAAAAAGCCACATTTTATTTGCCACATTAATAGCTCATTATGGTTAGGAAAAAACACAGGAAGGAAAAACAGATCATACTTCAAGGAATAAAAACAGTGCTTTGAATTAAATCTGTGAGGTATTTGAGAGAAGCTAAATTTAGATCTGGCAGGCTGAAGGGCACATTGTGCAGTAAAAGGTGTGGCAGGCTCAGTGCTCCTGTATGTGAACACTGTCTTACACCATTTTTAAGGCAGTTTCAGATCAGGTCACACTTTATATTAGATGTCTTTACAAACTTACACAGGAGAAAAACATGATACATTGTACTTACTCTACAAACAATACAATCCCGTATAGTTTGCTGACCTACTGCAGGTTGCCGGTTGAAGTGGGTTTAGGCTTTAGGGTCATAAGTGAATTTCCATGGTCTGCCTCATTAGGCGCCTCATGTTAAACATATCTTTTCTTTATGGATTTTGTAATAAATCCTTTACTAAATCTCCCTTACTAGTCCACTGAGACCATTTACTAACACTAGATCACAAAAACAAATGATTCTAATATTAATATAAAATGACTGACATTTCACCATGAATTTTATTTTGTCAAGTGCATTTTTACACATAGCACATACGAAAAAGGTTACCCAATCAAGACAAAGATCCTTTACAAATATATATTAAGCAAAATATGTTTGCCTAATACTAAAACGTAAATAGTAACACACTGCACAATAACACTTGAACATTAAGAGAATTTGTATATATATATAAATATGTCAAATGCCAAAGAATATGATACATTTAAGATATATAAGAGCAATGTGTCTTTACAAGTTTTATGTGTGATGTGTGTTTGCCCTTCACCTGGAATACAACACGTGATTTCTCCAGTAGATATGTCCTCATGTTTGCCCCAATTATGTGATATTTCTTATCAAAGCCGATCTCAATGTACTTCCCAAATCTACTGCTGTTGTCATTCCTTGTAGTCTTGGCATTACCTATAGACTAAACATGAAAAAGAGAATGTCAATTTGTTGGAAACACTGGACTGACCAGTGTGTTTCTTCGTTCTTTTGACTGGAGAAAAAAAGAGCTCACACAAAGATTACTGATTTCAAAACACAGGGGCAGGAAGATCATGCGTGTGTGAAAGAAACACAGAACTCTGTATGTCAGTGTGTATACAGCAGATCAGGATTTTGAAACTCCCCTACAGTGCAGAGGTGAGCAGTCTCCAGAGCTGAGCTTCTAGAAACTCTATATAGGGTTCTCTATAGGGTTTAAAAACATTAGACGCAACAACACTCAAATAAGGTCAGATCATAGGGTTTTACACTTCAATTCTTCATTAAATTCCTGATCTGGATTAGAGCTGTCAACCCATCTACACCTTTTGCCAGCAGATGTCTACCCACATTGTATTTGACAGCAAACATCTGCATTCTTAAAAAAATGTCACAATAGCAGTTGATGTCAAAGTCGATTAGTGAAGGAAAAAAGTGAAAGGCAAACTTGGTGCTGCTAACCATGCAGAAATTACAAACTGTGGAATAAGGGCTTATTACAAGTTTTGAGTTACTGTATTTTTAGATGAAGTGTAAGATGCCACACTGCAAGAAAAACACTATATATCACTTATATAGAAACTAAGATCTATGTCTATTTGTATGTGTAGAAAAGAACTACATATAGCACAGAGGTCAAGTTAGCTTATTCCAACAGTAAAATGACAGTAGCAAATGAGACTCAGACACACAATTTCTGCTGTACTGAGGCAAATAAACCCGTATATCTATGCTTCATTAACTCGCAATGAAGGGCAAATATAAGACTTTAAATAAGCTCAATACTTGTGTTTGTGGCCAGAGAACAGCTTTTAGTCTGTCAGCCTGAGGGGTTTGGCTCTCTAAAAAATAAATCTCTTATTAAAACCCTTCATAAAAACAAACAGCCTGAATCATAGTGTTGATCCACCCTTTCCAGAACAGGGCTATTCAGGGAAGCGGGCTCACCTCCATGATGGGGTTGGATGCAAGAACCTTCTCCTCTACATTGGCTTCACTGGCAGAGCCACTCACTGTGGCAAAGTAACGCATGGCATATTTGGCTGAGACAGTTTTACCTGCTCCGGATTCTCCACTCACAATAATGGACTGATTCCTCTCATCTCTGAATGGCAGAAAAAAACACAAGACAATGTTAAAAAAGAGAGAAAATGTTCCAAAGAAAGTCTTGTGTGGTAATGTAATTATATGATTCCTAGAGTTGTGTTGGTGGACGTGTCATGGACGTTTTGTAGGGAGGGCTAGGTGGCAGAGCAGAGAACAGAGCAAGCAAAGAAACACTCAAGTTACAAGAGAACGTCTCAGGTTACGTATGTACCCTATGACAAAACCTTGTCTCGGGTATTAAAAGGCTTTGACCAAACTGGGCGCAAAGTCAAAAAAGGAAGGCGCTACATAGAGAGCCTGAAGGTCATCCCCCCTCCTCAGAGAAGTGATGGCCAACAGGAACGCCGTCTTAACTGATAATAGATGATCAGATATTTCCTCAATGGGCTCAAAAGGTGGAGCACAAAGAGCTTCAAGAACTACAGCCAGATCCCAAGGAGGGATATGAGATCGTACCTGGGGCCTGAGCCTCAGTGCACCTCGGAGGAAACGGGTATCCCAAGGGTGTCTACCTATAGGATAGACTTCCACCTAATGAAGTGCAGTATGCAGAGATGAATGCCACATAAACCTTCAAGGTGGAGTAGGCAGGTCCTGCAGAGAAACGAGCCTGCAAAAGCTCCAAGACTGCATTTACAGTGCAGCCCACTGGGTCTTGCTGGCGCTCTCTGCACCATGAAGTGAAAAGCTTCCACTTCAGGGCATAAAGTTTCCTCGCAGAGGGAGCTCTGGATTGTAGAAAGGATGTATGCTCCCACATTGTAACATCCAGGGATATGAATTGCTCTGAGAGAGAGCAGCTTTCCCTGAGACCAGGGAAGGATCTGGTGTGCTAATTTGAAGAGGGCGCAA
>JBAJNP010005234.1:0-29839 GCA_036877545.1 Yasuhikotakia modesta
TCATCACTTAAATAATACAAATAACTAAAATGAAAATCTAAATTAATCTAAATTAATAATCGTGTCATAAACTCTTGCGGCACTTCCAGGGGGCGAGCTGACGCGTTTACATGCAGAAGCAACACTTACAGCCATTGGCCTCTAGGTGGGGAGTTGCTCTTATTTTTCATATCAATCGTTACAGCCTCGTCTGTAGTTAATGAACAAAGTGTTTGGTATTGGGGAGGATATGTTTCCTTAGAAAAAAAGGAAAAGACTAAAGCCTGTTTGTGTCTGATCAACTTGCCTCTCAGATTCCCTAGGGACCTGTCTTAAAACCACAGCTTATACAGTACTATACTTGTACAATACACTGCTTGGAAAAGGGGGGAAATAGGAGATAAACATGAGGTGGGAAAGACCACCGCAGCTACTACCACTTAAACTCAAGGTCTTGTCTCTGATACACACATTGTATTTGTGTTTTTTGTTAAGATGATCTCTTTACGGATGTTTTCAATCACAAGTTCCAACGGATCAATAAAGTATTTATCCTTCAACAAATAGTGTTTTTGAAATTATGAGATTTTACAGGCTGTTAAATATACAGCAAACAAATTGCATCACTCACCATATTTTTAATAAACCTCTTTTTAAACGCAAAGAAAATAATCATGAATAGGCTATCAGCCTTTGAAAATGTACAGTTTACACAAACAATTTCTGCATTTTATTTTCCTAAAAATGTAATATATTGTTTTGCTATTGTCAATGTCAAGCATTCTATAATAGACTTTCATTTTACAATCTATGCTCTTGGATCAACTAGCCAGCCTGTTAATGATAAAGTAATAGCACTGACCCTAAATGCAGACATTGTGAGTAGATCTCCGAATCAGTTGATTTCGCAGTAAACGCCTGTCACACAGGGAGGGAAGTAACCTTATCAAATGCGTATCGTGGCATTTTAGCGCGATCCCTGAAACAGGGTCGCCGTCATTCTCGAAACATGGTGTTCGAGTCTTTAGTCAGTGATCTCCTGAACAGGTTTATAGGAGACTATGTGGAAAACCTGGACAAGTCGCAGTTGAAGATTGGCATATGGGGAGGTAAGAGATTACCATCAAACAGCCTGTCAGCATCCGTGCAAAACGCTTGTATTATTTTCTGGATTGTGTGAGAATGATCGCTGTTCGTTTTATCGATATGTGCTGCAGGCCGGAGACAAATGTATTGCATTATTCAATAATGTCACCGGTGCTTGTTGGATTGGTTTCAGTTCTGTTAGCTGGGCAGTGTCTCCAGTTGCAGATCCCCACCCACACCGCCACCAAGTGTCATGTGTGTCGGGGGCGATGAAAACAATCATTATGTAGCGTAATTAAATAACATGTTTCCGGTTTTCATTCTACAACGGAAAGCATCGTGTTTATCATCATTACCCGAACATCTGAAATATTTTCATTAGTTACACCTGTAAATGTATTTTTTAAAACAAGCCGCAAGAAACAGTTTTAGACGATGTACCCACAGTAATAGCCAACACTGTTGTTAATCTGTTGAACGCTGAGCTACACAATGTGCAAGTAAAGCTTATAATAGAAAGTAATATCTTTAATACCTTAATAGAAAGTAATATCTTTAATAGCATAATTCATTCTCCTTTCTGTCTTTCTGTTTTTTTTATGTTTGAAGGGACCCTAATACTACATTTGGCCTTCATAAAGGCCACTATTAAACTGAAAGTGTCACATTTTGCAAAAATAAAGAACAGGTTTCTTGATAGAATGATAAACTGTATCGTGTAGTGTACAGCTGAATTTATATAGTGCTTCATCCTATGAAAGATTTATCTCTGTGGCATCTGAGTTTATTTACTGATAAGCCATGTGTGACTCAGTTTCACAGTAAATATTTTACAAACAGTTGAGTTTACATGAACCATCACATTTGTTTGTATATCAGTTTCAAACATCCTAAAATGTCATGCACATTCTTGTTATTTATGTGGTTTTAGGAAGAAACATTTATGCATGTAGATTATATATTATCATTTTAATTTTAATTCTTTAGTAAAAGTAGATGATCTCTATGAGAAGAGATGGTGGGAACGTAACTCAGATTGTTAGGAACTTTTATTGTTTACTGTTATGACAGAGAACATGCATGACACATTCCTCATTTATAGGTCACTTTGAATAAAAGCATCTGCTAAATGAACAAATATAAATCTATAAGTTTAATCCTTCCATTGGTGTTTGATAGATAATAATAGCTAAAGGTTTATATGCCACAGAAGTGGCCTATTAGTTTATGCCTTTAAAGCAGTGACACATATTGTAATTGCTGTGTCATAATGGTGTCTTTACTGGATGTGTCAGGGGAAAAATAAACCCAGCAAGATTCTTTCAGCTACATTCCAGTAATAGTTTAAAGTCACATGCATGAGAATTATAAGTTGTAGTTGTTTATTGTTGTAAGTTTTTATTTGCATGTTATGACTGAGAGAAGCAGACAGTGGCTGCTTCAACACCTAATTTCTACTATTTAGAGAACAGTTAGAGACACTACACGAGGTCCAGGTCTGCATGGGTGATCTGATAATTAGTCAACATGCCTTTAGATGAGATATGATGTCATCTTTCACCCATCACCATCCGATTTTTGTTTATTTCTATAATTTTGTCTTTTTGTTTTGGTAGCAGCTCTTAACTTTGACACAACTAAAGGCATTCAGTCAAGATAATACATTGTTTTTATCATCCTTTTTTACAGGAAACGTTGTGCTAGAAAACCTGAGGGTAAAAGAAAATGCTTTGGTGAGTGTGTACTGGACAATGTAACTAAACCATGCTTACCATATAGCAAGATGAATTTAATTACAATTTTACATATGTTTTAAACTAAATTAAAAAGTTTTTAAAGTAACAACATGTTGTCACTGTATATAGTGTGTTTTGGGATGAGAGAATAGTATTTTATAATAATTAGGAAGTGTGAGTGTATAATAGCGTGTGCTGAAGTAGCGCTGTGGTTCTGTGGTGGCTGTGGCTTTGCTAAATCACCAAAAGTGACAAAGTGGTATACTGAAGTTTCATTACTGTCTACAGAGCATAGAAATAATTTAATGAATTGTAATATGTGCTTTATCATAAAACGGTGTGTTTGCTTGATTTCAAAATACATTTCAATGATAACTTACAGTAATCTTCACAATATATAGAAAATAATATTTAATTTCTGTATTAAACAGGTCAACAACACTGCATGTTTAACATTGACTTTTAATTCCTTTTTTTCTTTGTTTGCTTTAGAGTGAATTTGATGTCCCTTTTAAGGTCAAGGCTGGTCAAATTGGTGAGTATTCAACTTTCCTTTTGTTTATGTTAAAATATGTTTTAGTTGTGCAACAGGGAGATATACAGTATGTGGAGTGTAGTGAAAAAAATAACTTTCCTAACATTCATTAATATTGTGTTGTTACCTGTACTTTACTGCTGTCAGAACAATTCTAGAAAGACAAAAGTCCCAGTACAATATTTGATGAATTGCAAATGTTGTTTAGTTCATGTTTTATAATGGTGACTGATTTTTTTAAGAAGTTTTAATTTATTTCATGTCATGATTCTTTATATCAAGAAGGGAGGAATAATGGACTCAACTTTCATTAACACATTTCAGAAGTGTGTTCTGTTCAGTTTCATTATGTTTTTTCACTGTAGTGAAAACAGTGTGAAAGGCCTTTTAAGGCCTTTGTTTAGCTTGTTTTGTTTGAATTTCATTTTGCTTTATCATTTTATAAAATCTTTTATCCTGTATAAACAAACATTGCAGCACAGCTGTCTTGGCAACAAGAGGGAGCTTCTAAAATAGGTCATCAGTGTGTTATCACAAGATCCAGTCAGATGACTTTAGAGACTGTGACAGGATGTCAAGTTGTTAAAAGTTATTCGTTAACAAGAAAGACATGTTTTATATAATTTTGTTCTAGTCAACCATTGTAACTAAGAAACAATTTTTTTTAATGTTAGAACTTTTGTCCATTAAAATTTTATTGTAACATAAATGGGTTACTTGCATGTTTACCAAGCTACTATAGAATAAGCAATGCTTGTGTTGTTACTGACTAATGTTTGCCCACGTTTACCTATGAGAAACATAATACAGGATTTAAATGTGACTGTTTTCATTGAACTCACATGCTGTCAGGTTACATAGTGTCACATTTAATATAAATTGCCTGTTTTCCAGGTAAACTGACTCTGAAGATTCCTTGGAAAAACCTTTACAATGAGGCAGTGGTGGCTACATTAGATGGTTTATACCTTCTTGTAGTTCCTGGTGCAAGTAAGTGTTAATACAGCATTAACATATCACATTATTTATGACGTTTACAAATGCACCATGGTACTGTATTTAAATAGCTTTGTGATAGACAAAAAGTCATTGAACCTTTTATTTTACAGCATTTTAATGCAGCCATTTGTCAGCCGAGATGCTGGCATTCTGTTATAACATCTCCATTCTGTTATGTCAGTTCTGAATAATGGCATGACTTATTTATAACATGATGAATTGTTGCTGCTTACCAGACTGGTGAATAGTGCTTCTAAGAATATTTTCTCTGCACAGAGGAAATGTATTTATTAGAAAAATTATATAAATGCAAAAATGTACCAGAAATGCTAATAATCTACTCTTGATATGTTTTTCAACTTTATTATTTTAATTTAAAACAAATGTATATATACTACTGCATAATAATAATTTATATGATATAATATTATAATGTTAAACTTATTATAGTATGATGTTATACAACATATAATATTGTATTGCACTTGTTAAATACAGGTAAAGTAAAACTCACAAAAACAGTCATAAACCTCTCTTTACCACTTTTCACCGCTTTTTATACAACAGCAATTGCTATAGCTATTATTACAGCAATTCTTGAAAATGATCAGGAATAGAACTAAAGTGCATGTATTCTAGTCATATATACATGGGCTGTGTCGACTGACATTGTTCTTTACACGTTGCAGCTCAGTTTAAGTTATTTTCCACACCTTATAATGGTAAGCCAGGTGCAGTGAGGTGGGTAGTACGGTGGTGGCTTGGGATTTGGACTGATAAGTTACCTACTGTGTTTATGTAATTGTAGTCTGTCTTTGGCTATGGCAAACTTTATTTTGACCTCTGTTGTACATTTCATGGTTACTTTGGCTAATCATACAAATCTGAATGATGCTTTTTCAAGCCCTGCTAATACCATTTTTAATCAAATGCATTGTATGTGAGTGATTTAGACAAGAATCTCAAATTTATTTTGGGGTCTGCTTGATCTAAACTGATTGTGTAATATGCATGTAAATATAATAAGCAGCAGTCAAAGAAATCAAGCTTATTGAAATTGTATCTTTTACTTCCTCCTGTGTGTCTCTTGGAATGAAGACGGTCAGCTTCCACATGCTAATGTAAAGATTTTTTAAAGATATACATGTGGTTTCTCTTTTGTTTTTTTCTTTTGAGCTGTGAGCAAACCTCTAAGCTTTGTAGTACTATAAAGGTTTATGGATTTAGAAGAAGATAATAGCACAGCTGAATTCTGCATATCTGTAATGGTATAGAATGCCTAAGGAATGCCACAAAAATTCAGCATTTAGTAATTGTCTCTAAATTATTACCTTAGTGCAGAGAAATTAACAGGGATTAGAGTTCTTCTTTGCTAAACGGGGAACACCCTCTGAGAATTACACAGAGAGAGGGAGATGGCTATTGTAATTTCCTGTTTTTGTTTACAGTACATGGCTTATTTAACAAAGTGCTTGTAAGTCTATGTTTGATTTTTATAATGTTTATGTATTTGTGTGCAGGTTCTACATATACAGTTCTAAGCAGAACCTAGTTGACTTGCTGCTAATTACCTTAAATGAAACTCCTAAAATCTTTTAATAATTTGTCTGGGAAACAATAGCATCATTTCTTCCTCAGAAGGAACTCCTGACATGTGTAAAGCCAGCCAGTCCATTTCTAGCTGGTGATTTCTCTTAGCTCTGCCATTTTTATGGAGTATTGAGCATGGCTGAAATGATGAATATATGGTCTGTGGGTGTGTTTGAGAGATCGAATCAAGTCAAAATAACTAAGAGTTGTGATGTGTGAATTACAGGACTAACTCTTGTGTCTGTGTTGTGTGTTTGAAGCGATTAAGTATGATGCTGTTAAAGAAGAGCGTTACCTGCAGGAGGCCAAGCAGAAGGAGCTGCAGCGCATTGAGGAAACCTTGCAGCTGGTCGCACGCAGAGGTGAGTTACTTGTCTATGAGTGTACGGTATGTAAGACACTGTTTCTTAACCTGGTCAATACCTGTGATGAATTCAACAGTCCTCCTCTTAAGGCCTTCACAGCCCAATCCATCCATCTACACACCAAACCATCCATCCGTCCAACCGTCTGTCCGTCCATCCGCTAAACCATCCGTCCAACCATCTGTCCATCCATTTTTCCAACCATCCGTCCATACATGCTTAATTCATCAGTCCTTTTATTTAGATCTCAGCCATCCCTCCATTCACAGTCCAATCCATCCATCTAAACACCAAACCATCTATCTATCTTCACAGAAAACCATCCATTTACACATCAAACCATCCATCTATTCATTCCATTCCCAATGTTGGTCGGTAACAACTCGGATGCCCTTGAGCAAAGCACCTTTCTCCCCCTCCCCCATGGTTTACAGTGTGTGTATGTGCTCACCACTGGATGTGGAGAACAAATTCTGAGTATCCATACTTCACCATACTAGTCCCCATGTTTCACTTAACAGCTTTGTGTGTTTGCTTTGTGCTGCGTCTGATGGACTGCAGGCTCTCAGGCTGGAGAGTTTGTGTTTAATCTGGAGAGTTATGTGTATAAGAATCCTGCGAAGGGTACGTACAGATCTTACTGCTGCAGCAGAGCGGTCATTTGTCTATCCATTTTGAGAGATGCGTATTGATGTTCTAGGCATGTTGGGAGGTTGTATTTAGGGTACATGAAAATACACTTCTGCCTTTTGCCTGCCCTTTTCTTTATGAGCTTCTGTGCATTTTTTGTGCAGTGTGTTGTGTTGCATGTATGTGTGTTTGTTTGAATAATTCTCATTTCTGTCTCATTTCGTCAGTCTTGTGTGTGTGTTTATTGATGTGCTCAGTAATTCTCTTCTACCTGACCGACTGTTCTCTTTCTCCCAATGCTGCGCTCTATAAGACAAAGGACGTAAGCTTAAAAAGCATAAAAAACCCTTTAGGAGATCTAAAAAGCATGAACATAAAGCAGGTGGGTGACTGTAGCTGACTGTGATCGACTCAGTGGAGCCCCAAATATTAGCAGATTTTTTAAAGGCCGTGTTTGTTTTGTAGAGTTATGCTTGAATGGGTAAATATTGACTGATAAGGTGAAGTTGTTCTTAACCTAGTTTTTATATTAAATTATTACATTATTAATTTCAGAGAAGCCACAAGAAGAGAAGAAGGACACATTTGCTGAGAAACTAGCTACTCAAGTTATCAAAAACCTTCAAGTGAAAATCACCAACATTCACATCAGATATGAGGATGATGTAAGTATGTAGAATGTGATCTCTGTTATGTGCACATTTACACCTGATGTAATCAGAGCTGTTGCCGAGGGAGACCCAGCATTGTTCCTGAGCTATTGGTTTCCAGATGAAAACTTATTGAGGGATGTAGGTGTAATTAAATGGTGTTACTTTAACAATGTGACAGGTGTGTTTTATCTGTGCTTCAGGTGTCAGACCCTCAAAGACCTCTTGCTATGGGCATGACTCTGTCTGAACTCAGTTTACAGGTGAACACTTGAAATGTATTCATAAAAATGATTAGTCATAATCCTTCTGGCACACTTACTGATTCAGTCTCTGGAATGAACCCTTTTATAGACAGCAGATGAAAACTGGAAGACGTGTATTCTGAATGAAGCAGCCAAGATCATCTACAAGGTACAATGCTTATGCTTTTCTCAGTTGTCAAAATATAATTTGTCTGACTGTAATTTTATGTCTAATATCTTTGTGTTTATGTGTGTTTGTGTGCATCAAGCTGGGGCGCCTGGAGTGCTTTTGTGCCTATTGGAACGTCAACAGCCCAATCTTCTACAGAGGCTCTTGGGATGAGATAGTGGTAATGACCCCTAATGTTTTTACTTTCTTTATTTCAATCTATTTTGTATTTTGGCATATGCTGTGTCATGGCGTTTATAGTTCATTTTCATTGTACTGACTTTGGATAGCAGTGTCTTTTCATATAGACATTGTCCATCAGATTAAACAGTAAAAAAAATTATTTTTAAAAAAGCCCCGTCATACACATACAGGAAGCATGAAATGCATTTTTCATTTTGTCTCACACCAATGATGCAAGACAAATAACCCACCTTGTTCTATTTGTGTGTGTGTGTGTGTGTGTGTGTGTGTGTAAGAGAGAGACATGAAGTGCTGAGTGTGGGAAGTTCTCATAGATGCTGGCAACCATTTTAAAATGTTCTAAAAAGCTCTTACTGGTTTTGTTCACATTCTGCAACAATTAGGATCTGAAGCATAACTATGTCTTGTAGTGTAGCTCAGCATGTGTCTGAGGGTTTAGATTGAACTTACACTGAAATTTGACACATAATGAAAGATAAATATGATCAGATATTTTATAGTTTTATGACTGTGCAGTTATGATCAAAACAGGAAGACAAACAGCTACAATATTGTTCACTTTTCATCTTATGCACTTAAGATCTTTGATCTCAGTAGTTGGGAATGGTAATAAAAGCATTAAAGATCTGAAAACCTTTTTAGGCATCTAGGTAAAGGCCCAGGCTTGACTCATTTCTTATCAGGGATTTTGGTGTCTGAGCCAGAATGATAATGGTTGAGTGTGCTTTGCTCTTAGGATGCTTAGTCTCAATCTCTCTGTGAGATGCAGAAGGAAATACCTTTAACTTGCTCACAGTGGTTTTCATAATCAGCACAACACAGTGCAACACACCACCATCCAGATAACACAGCAACTGCTCGCATTAAATATCTACACATGCTGTCTTCAGTGCCCAACTTAATAAAACTCCTGCTTTATTACTGTAAATAAGCAAACATTACGATTTCATTCAAACTATATAAATTTTTTTTTATATAGCTGAATTGTTTATATAATGTGCTATATAGTAATTCAACAGAATCTAGTTTAATGTACTTCCCATAGAGTCATGCTTCTAAACTGCCGGTACAGTAGCTTGCATGAGCTCTGTTTGTCTTTCATAGCCCTGTGAAAGCTAACATATTTGTAACCTATTTGGTTTGTTTTGGAGAAGTGCATATTTCTCTATGAAAATGTCGTAACGTCTTGTTTAAGCATGTGTGTCACAATCTGCATCATTGAATAGAAATAAAACAGGGTTGGACACCTTGAGGATTTTATCTTGTTAGCTAGGCAAATGTGGTAATCAAGTGTTCTGTGGAAAATGGTGCATATTAATCATGCTTGTGGTTTCTGACACTGTGTTTGAGGGTGTGGTGTGGTGTGAATGTTTACGGGATAGTGTGCTTATTATGGTCAAGAGGATATACTTAAGTACATCCTGAACTAACATGACTTTGCTGCTAAGTTCACTGAAAGAGATCTGTGCTGTGTTGTGCAGTGACCTAAACATTTATTATTTTGTAATTCCTTGCTACATGTATTGAAATTAGTTTTGTGGATGTGTAGTGGGGTCCAAAGTAGAATCAAATTTTAATAATTGTTTTATAAAAGTAAGCTAATAATTTGGACCTCATAATAATCATATTGAAATACCGTTTTAAATATCTCTCTTCTTATTTTTCAGGCCAGGCTAAAAGCAGGAGTCAGCACAAAAAATGAGGAGCTGCAAGGTTATCAATACAGTATGTATTAAACTTAAGTTTAATTGATCAATACAGTATGTATTAAACTTAAGTTAACTAGTTAAGTTTACCGTTGCACAGCTCTGTAAACTGTTAATTGTTCATTCATTCAAGTTCTTCTTTAAACTAGGAGTGTGCTTACCTCATCTCCTCTTTCTCATGCTCTGTTTGAACAGACTGTATAATTAAAACATACACACACAACACACCTCTTTAGTACACAAACTCTATTAATCACAATACACACTGTATTTACATAATATATTTTCGGCAAGCAGGTCTTCACCACAGCCCCATGCTGTACTAAAGCTAACCCAAGCTAACTGACACACATCTGTCAGAAGGGTACTACTGTCACAGGTCACATGCATGTAAAACAATGGACAATATTTAGCTGTGTATACTGAAAGTTCAGATGGTTGAATGATGGCACCCATAATAATAATAAACTCTGTTTCCTTGATCAGTTTTCAAACCCATTTTTGCCTCTGCAAAAATGTGTATAAACCCCAATGCTGAAGTGGAGCTAAAATCACCCAAAGCAAACCTGCACCTTGAGGTCCAGAACATCGCAATTGAGATGACCAAACCTCAAGTAAGATGACAAAGCCACTATTATCTATATTAATCATACTCTCAGATATACTGGTAAGGAATTCTCAAACTGATAGGCCATGATGACATAACATTGTTTTGGGGTGTTGCTCCTAGTACCTGTCTATGGTGGATCTTTTGGAGTCTGTAGACTGTATGGTGAAGAACAGCCCCTACAGGAAGTTCAGACCTGATGTTCCGGTCCACAAAAATGCAAAGCAGTGGTAAGTACAGTAGATCTACATGAGCTAATTTGCTTCTCTAATATAATTGGATGAAGTTAATATTGATGTTCCTCGATTGTTTGGAGCTTGGTGTCAGTAACATGGTTTCTGTGATAAATTAACAGGTGGAAATATGGTATCAGTAGTATACTGGAAGTGCATATTAGACGGTTTAACAAGATGTGGAACTGGAACAACATCAAACAGCACAGAGACACACTTAAAATCTACAAAGCTGCATACAAATGCAAACTCACACAAGGAAAAGTAAAAGAGGACACAGAGAAACATATCCAGGTACTAACAGATACATTTGTCTGGATAACATTAACATTTTTTATATAATAAGGCCCAAAAATCTAATATTAAAAAGCTCTAATCTATTTATAAATCTAGAAATTAATGCTTTTTTCTCATTCACATTCAGTTTTCATACACTTTTTCATCTTAGGTTAGATATTAATGCAAAATAGAAGCATTTTCACCCCGATTGGATTACTGTACAAGCATTTATTTTTATTTATATTTTATCTCAGGAGCTGGAGAAAGTTCTGGATGTGTTCAACATTGTTTTGGCCAGACAACAAGCTCAGATGGAGGTATGGAAGACTGGCTGTAACAGAAGGTAACTGATGTGTGATGGTTTGTAATGCAGTGTAGTAACTCTGCAGTACTTTCTCTCTTCTGAGGTGGTTTGGTCAGGACAGAAGCTGGTGGCTAAAAAGGCCGCCACTCAGAAACAGAGTGGAGGAGGAGGAGGATTCTTCAGTAGCTTCTTTGGTAGAAAAGAAGGAAAGAAGAAAGAGGAGGAAGAGGACAAAGAGCCAGAGAGTGAGTGTTTTATCTCCAGTATATTTGCCAGTCTGTCTATAACTAAATACAGATGTAAATTGAAGGATTTTGCATGTATACACTTAAGTGTATGTATGTGTTGATGCAGGTATAGATTCCATCATGACTTCTGAAGAGAAGGCCAAACTCTACACAGCTATTGGCTACAGCGGGAGCTCACATAACCTTGCCTTACCAAAGCATGTGAGTGAAAATCATACCTACCACAAAATTGACTAAGGACTTAAAATGCCTAATTTTCACAAGCATATTCCTTATCCTGGGCATGTACTGAAATCTGTATATTTCTGTGTACATATGTGTAGTATGTAGCTGTGATTGTCACGTTTAAACTATTGAGCACCTCGGTAACATTCAGAGAGCAGCCCGGCGTTCCAGAAATCCTCAAAGTGCAAATGATTGACCTCAGTACGACCATCTCACAGAGACCGGGAGCTCAGGCCATCAAGTATGTTTTATACTTACACCTGTGAAGAATTACCAGCAAATGTGTTTCTTTATAAAATGTATAGTCTTTATAAAATACAGCACTAAGCACTTTATCTTAAAGCACTCATTCAGTATGGTCTAAGTTTTATTCAGTGCAAGTAAATGATTTTCATTACATTGTTCCTGTAGCTCAATTGGTAGAGCATTGCGTTAGCAGAGCAACGCTAGTGGGTTTGATCTCCGAGAACGCAAGTACTGATAAAAATGTATACCTTGAATTTACTGTAAGTCACTTTAGATAAAAATCGTCTGTCAAATAAATAAATGTAAATTAAATAAATGTAAAATCTGTCAAATATCTTACACGCATACATACACTTAGTTTTAGTGTACATACAGCATGATTAAACCGTGTTTGCTGTGTGTGTTGTGCAGAGTGGAAGCTAAGCTGGAACACTGGTATGTGACTGGCCTGCAGCAGCAGGGGGAGGTGCCGTCTCTCATAGCATCAGTGGGAGGCTCTGACTCCTCTTTGCTCAGCATCCTCTTTGAGCTCAACCCAGAAAACAGCAACGCGGATCAGCTCCTCAGAGTCCATTCACAGCCAGTGGAGATCATCTATGATGCAGTGAGCCACAGTGTCTTATTTTGAATATTACTGCAGATAACATGATGGATGTTAGACACTGAATGTCTGTGAGTCATTGTGCAGCTGTGGGTTTACTGACATTGTGTAGTTGAGGCAGAGTTAGCAAAAGCTAAATATTTAGATTATGTAGAGAGATTTGTTGGTGGTTAAAAAAGTAAAAGCCAGAAATGATTACTGTTTATATTAAAAATGTATTATTTGTTTGTTTGGTTTTTAGCTGACCGTTATCAGCATCACAGAATTCTTTAAGACGGGTAAAGGGGTCGACCTGGAGGTCATCACCTCAGCAACACTCAGCAAACTTGAGGAGATCAAAGAAAAGACAGCCAGTGGTAACCCTTCTAATTACCCATCATCCCTCACTGATTCAATTACAATATGATCCCACTGAGAGGGAGTTAGTACTGGATCTGTTTGTAATACTGTCTTTTCATCTGAACCCAGGCTTGTCTCACATTATTCAGACACGTAAGGTGCTGGATTTGAGGATTGATCTAAAACCCTCCTACCTGTTGCTGCCCAAGTCTGGTTTCTATGACCGCCAGTCAGACCTCATGATTGTTGACTTTGGTTACTTACAGGTGATGGAAAAAACTAAAACATATTTTAGAGGGAACTCTTTTAGTTAATGTTTGACTGGATATGTTTACTTGTGCATGTAGTTAAACAGCATAGATCAAGGCAGTCACCAGCAGGTATCTGCCAGTTTCTCATCTCTCGAGGAAATCATGGATCGAGCATATGAGAGATATACCCTGGAGCTTCGTAGTGTCCAAATACTCTACAGCAAATCAGGTAAACGTAATAAATCAACACACTGAACTGCGTTCACAAATGTCATTATTGGCTTTGGTTACCATATTTTAAGTAACATTAACAACAGCAAAAAGTTACTGGAAAAATACAAACACAAAAATGCTTTTGCCACTTGAACATACAGTAATTGTTTAAATTTGTTAAAGTATAATGAATTGTGTGTGTTAAAGGAGAGAAATGGAAAAATGCTCGTCTTCAGGGTTCCTCTCATCAGCACATCCTGCAGCCAATGGACTTCAGTCTTCAGCTCGCCAAATGTATGGTGGAAAAAGATTCCCGTATGCCCAGGTTAGCTCTCACTCTCTCTCTCTCTCTCTCCCTCCTTATATGTATATATCTGTATCTGTACTGCTTATTCTTGTACATACACCAAAGGTTGTCACTTTTTAGGTTTAAAGTGTCTGGAGAGTTGCCGTTGCTGCATGTGAAGATCTCTGATCAGAAGATCCAGGGTGTTCTGGAGCTGGTGAATAGTGTTCCTCTCCCACAGACCTTCTCAACTCCTCCCAGCAGCCCCACAGAAAAGGTCAGGAAACAGAAACTTGACATTTACTCTTTTTTGACCTATTTTATCTCACTTAAATACATCATGACCAGGACCAGATGGAATCTGCAGGTTTCTTTTGCTATTTCTGCTTTAAATCTTAATATTTTAAAAAGAGCTGAGAGTATTCCATTTAATTATTTACATTTTAAATAAATACATTTATTTCAAATGTATTTAACTGCAGATGAAGGCAGATTTTATTCAGTTCATCCATTGGGAAAAGGTGAAAATATGTGATTGATTGCCATAGAAATACAATAGAATAGACATGATGAATACACTACATTAGTAAACAAGTTAAATTAATGTGCATGTATATATATTTATTTTTCGTAAGAACATTTAGACAGGGATGTTTTAGGGTTATATTTGACATTTCATATATCTGATAGGTTATCGGCTGTTATCGGCTTTATATTTAGAGTATCATCACAACAAACAGCACACAAACACGTGGGCTGAGTATACTTGTCAGTGACACCCACTGCATTCTGGAAAATCTAGAATGTTCTGATATCTGCTGCAGCACCTCCTTACAGGGCTGCTCATGAGCCATAATTGTTCATTTCTTTGTAGAAAGCTTCAAATATTTGATACAACAAGCAGTGCAATTTTGAAGCTTCTAAAATGAATTGCAGTGCATGTCGCTTTAAGTGTCATGTGCCAAGCCTTAAACAAAGACTTTCTTGCTTTTATATTTAGTTCCTGCATTTTCTCTGTGAGCGTCACAAGGCAGCCTCAGTGTCCACACATTACATAACTCAGGAAAGACATTATCCACAATCAGCATCATTGTCTCTCTAACCACTGAGCTCTGTGATGTATCTTATTTCTGAACCTGCTGCCTCAGTAGACAACAAAAAGCCCTTAGTAGTGCACTTCCAAACAATAAAATTATTAAACATTCTTATTGTAGAAATGCATAAATATACAGTCTACATTATATCCATACTTTAAAAAAAATCTATATAATAAATATTTTATATATATATGGCAGGGAAGACTTTAAATTTTAAAGTGAAAATGTGAAAGCATTTATCATATACGTATAGTAACCTATGCTTGAAGTGACAAGTTGTGAACCCACACATACCTGGAGTAGTGGACAACTATCACTGCAGCACCTGGGGAGCAATGGGGGACATTTCAAGGGCACTTGGGCATTTCCTGCCATCTGTGAGAATCAAACCTGCAGCATTTGGTTGACAAGTCAGGCTCTCTAGCCATTAGGCAATAACTACCCCAGAAACCATCTGCATCTACAGAGAGGGAAACCTGTCAGTGCAAAATAAATTATATGGGATACCCAAAAAAAGATGTAACATGCATGGAAGGCTTCCCTGTAAGTGAATGTGACATGTTTTTGTTAGTTATGGTTACACATAACTGAAATGTGACCTCTGTATTTAACCCATCCTTAGTGAAGAGTAAACACACACCCGGAGCAATGGAAAAGAGCACATGTTTGCTCTTGCTCCAGAGCAGCTCTGCCTGTAGGAATGCCAGGTTGGAGAATGGGCTACTGTAAATGTGCCAAAATGCTTTAGGACTTATCTTAAAAGCAAGTGCTAAAGTGATCTCAAAAATGGAATTACAGGCACCAAGGACACCATATGCCCTAGGGGCCTCTGAAAATATTTAAGTGTCAAAGTCAAAGTGGAGTTTATTGTCATTTCAGCCATATACACAGTACATAGTGAAACGAAACAACGTTTCCCCAGGACCAAGGTGCTAACATATTACATATAACAACACAGTACAAAGAACAAAAAGTATTAAGACAATATCACATCATACACAACAGGCCAAACAGACTGTGTCACGGAAGACTCAACCCATGAAAGTGTGTGTCTGTTAGGTCTGTGGCTGCAGGCCAACCTTGATTGCTTATTGATGTAATAATAAACATTTGCATCAACATCCTGAATGGAACTCTCTCACTTTTGTTGAGAGAAGTATTGCCTCCTAGGTCCACAGAACAGGCACATCCTCACTCATACTGAGGGAAAGAGTTTACCATTGACCCTGGAACCAAAGGAATGACAGATTTCATCATGTGGGAGGGGGTGGTGCTTTTGAATCCTAATAAGACAAAGGAAACTGCTCTTTCAGTGACTGTGGTACCAAACAATGTTGGCGATATTGCTATTCACAAATATGCAATTTCTGCAAAATGTTCTACAATATATATACAAAATCTTTATAATTTGTTGTTTTTTAATTACAATAATGATTTTCTTTGATTTTAAAGGTGTTGGGAATGCCCCTTTCTGAAGCCAGGCCAAAAATGTTGGGTTTGGACCCCTCAGTTCTGTCCTATACTGTTGACTCAGGTCAGAATTCATCCATATACTTTATATACAGTAAATGCACTCTTGCATTTGCATTGCTTATGTTTAGGCAAAATTATTTTTTTGTGAAATAAAGAATGATTTTAATTGATTCTGTAGTTTATGCAGTTACACAAAAGTTTCTGTGCCCACTGTGTGTGTATGTGTTCAGATTCTGATGGAGATATTAGTGAGAGGTCTGTGGATGAAGATACTCTCAGATCATCTCTAGAGGAGCTCACTGAAGTCCAGTTTCAGTTTGAAGTCAAAGCAGTATGATGTTCTTCATTATTGATCCATTCTGTCACATCACACTCTTTTCATATTATAAAGCAGCCTATAAAGCCATCAGTGGACATTAGAGCTGCAGGTTTTCTGAAAGATAGTGTTGTGTATTTCAGTGTTATTTGCACTGGATGTGATGTATGTGTGTGTGCAGGTGTTGTTGGAGCTCACAAGGCAGGCTGCTCAGGAAGACGTCGTGTTGGCCTTGAATGTGTCCCAGCTGGGTGCAGAGGGCAAGATACGAACTTTTGACCTCACAGTCACATCTTACCTCCGCAATATCAGCCTTGACTACTGCGAGATAAAAGGTCTGCACCTGCCAACACACAATCTATATGCTTAAAATATATTTAAAAGAGTAATGTTTCACACTGGGAACAAAGGACATCTCATATTGATCTCATATTTCTCATGGCACTGTTTTAACGTATTTAGTGACAGTGCATTTAAATTGTAACACAGTGAATAAGCTGCTGTATTTTCCCTGCAAAATGTTTTGTTGTATATTCATGCTATTTATCTTTCTAATTCTTGTATGTATGAATGTATGTGTTCCAGATGCACAAAATCAACCCCTTCATCTAATTACCTCTTCAGACAAGCATGGCTCTGATCTATTAAAAGTGGAGTTCATCAAAGTGAGCACAAACATCCCACTGATCAAAAACTCTGTGAAAGACTCTTGAATGTGTTTTGTGTACTGAGTGGTTTAATGGTTACGATGTGTGTGGTTATGTTCATACATGCTAATCAGTGTTTGTAAATTATTCTGTCTGTTCTGTGACCTGTAGGCTGATGTGAATGGGCCCAGCTTTCACTCCTTATTCAATAACACAGAACAGACACTAAAGGTACCATGACACAATCTTCAGGTTTTTGTATCTTTATAATTGTTATATCTACATATATAATATATCTATAAATTAATTGATGTTGTTAGTTCTTGGTTAATTAAACCAGTCTTATTTGTTTCACAGGTGGAGTTTTCCTCACTGGATTTTTTGCTGCACACTAAGGCTTTGCTTTCTACCATCAACTACATGAACTCAGCAGTACCTCAGCAGATCACAGCCTCTAAAGAGAGAGAAACCAGGAGACAGAGTGAGAGAGCAGCAGCAGGAAAGACAGGTAAACACACGTGCAGATATTTTATGATCTGTTATTGATGTCATAATCAGATAGACCCTCATTGTCTTGCTGTCTTTGTCTCTGCTGTGTAGGTTTTTTCATGGGTAACATATATCTTTTCATCCTCTTGACCTTTGCACTGGTCTTTGATATGACATGCACTAACAGTGATTTGAAGCAGTATTGGTTTTGCTTCTGTACAAGCATGCTGCAGACTATACTGGATTCAGAATATCGCAAAATGTTGTATGAGTACAGCTTCAGCTGTGCTAAAAGTTTCCATTGTCTCCGTCATTTAGTGTCTAAGGGTTCGAAGGACTCTGGGGTTGTGAACTTCAAGCTGTCTGCAATGCTTGGCTGCTTCAGAGTGTCAGTCTGTGATGACAGGAGCAACATCGCTGATATCCGAGTCCAAGGTAGAAAAATGAAGAGTATCACATTTCTGGATTCAGAGTCAATACTGAGCTGTTATTTAAAGTTTTAACTTTTTTAAAAGTTTTTAACAAGTTTAAAATTATGAAAACCATTGTAATTAGTCTGACTAGTACTAATGTGGGGTTTCAGCACATGGGTGACATCTTTAACTAGGGGTGAACAAATACATCTTTGCATCCTGAACCATCTGTTTTATGTGTTTTATATGTTGCTGTCCAGAATAAATTTGTGTCTGTGAATGTATTCCATTAGAGTGTACAAAAACACAAAATTCTCAAAATACGGTTTTTAATTTTGCTTTCCATCTCTGTCAGGTAACATGTAAATTTCTTGTATTTGTTTGCAACAGGCATTGATGCATCTGTGGTGGTCCAGGTCAAAGAAACTGAGGTTTTTGCCCGACTGCGTGACATTGTGGTGCTTGATGTGGATCTAAAGACTATTCATAAGAAAGTGAGATATCAGTCATTTTATATCAACAGCATTTCCAGATCAATTTGTAAGTTTATAAGCTTCATGTGTAATTTTATTGATACCATCAGGCCGTGTCAATTGTTGGAGAGGAGGTGTTCAGCTTTAAGATGACGCTGTACCCCGGAGCCACTGAAGGGGACGGTTACTCTGACACATCCAGGGTGGACGGGCGAGTCATCATGAGGCTGGGCTGCATCCAGATCGTCTACCTGCACAAGTTCCTCATGTCTTTATTGGTGAGAAGTCAATACACACATCTTACATGTACATATGTATGTACTGGCATGTCGTTTTCTCCCAAGTTAATATCAAGATTTGTTTTACCTGTAGAGCACAGTCACTTCTTGCTAATTGCAAGGCAAATGGGGATGTATTTGTCAGTTTTTGTGGGTTTTCCTGATGTCTGTGTCTTTACTTTTGTTTTTTATTTTTTGTTCCCAAAACTCCTGCCCCTCGTCATTGTTTCTGTTAACTGTGTCTTCCTTTTTCCAGGACTCTTTTAGCTATCAGTATCCCTCTGCTGATGAGGTACAGGCTTGGGCATGATGCATTAAAGTCGTTGCTTTGCAGCTTAACTTTAAATACACCTCCACACATTCTCACACACTGAAATACATCTAAACCCTAAACTGGTTTTGACTACCCCTGAAATTAAAAGTGTGAAAGAAGCATGTTAATCCAGGTCCCACAGCAAAAGAAACGTTTATGACTGCTTTTGTGTTATTTAGAGTGGTAAAGAAAAAGAAAACATATAGTCATATACAGTGTATTCTAAGGTCTGGTAATTACTGTTGGGAACTACATAGCTTTACAGAAGCAGTCACAAATTTCCTATCACTAATATTGTCAGTAATATATTAATATTAAACTCATGTACACTGATATACAAATCTTTTTTAAATAGGTTAGAAGGTTTAGACAGGGTTCCCTCCTGAGCAAAACATGGAATACATCAAATGCCCCTTTTCTGAATCGATTATAAGCTCATCAAGCTGTGGCACAGTGAGCCTCACATGTTTAAGAATGAGAGCTGTTAGCTCATGTTAGCTTTAATCTTGTTTTTCTGGTACATGGATATCTTTACGTGGATAATCTCACTTGTATGGTGATGATTGTGAAGAATGTCGTAGCATAAAGCGTATTTGAATAACTTGATTCTGAATGTGTTAGTTAGTTTTGCATGTGTGTGCCTGTGATCATACTGAACCAAAAACCCCAAAAATTTGAGATGTAATTTCGCACGAAATGAATGCCTTAATTTTACTTGCGCTAATTGTCATTCCTTACATGCTTAATAGTAGAGGCCCACCTGCCAGACCTTGACACAATAATCATCAACCTTCCTACTCACAAAAACACACCTTCAGCACTGCTTTCTCCACCCCGTCTGAATTTGCAACTTTGTGTTGTAAATTTGGCTTTCAGGCAAAGTACAAGAACATCCCTGCATGATTTCTCTACTATGATTACTATGGATCCCAAGCTTGTACATTAAAACTTTCATCACTTTACTGACCTGGCATGTCAAGTCACTTGAAGCTGTAACTAAGTGTTGGTTGTGTTCTGCAGATGTTTGTAGATAACTTCCAGACAGCTAAAGAGGCTCTCAGTGCTGCCACGGCTCAGGCTGCAGAGAAAGCAGCTTCCAGTGTCAGAGATTTCGCTCAGAAGAGTTTTAGACTCGCTATGGACATCAGACTGAAGGCCCCTCTTATCATCATCCCTCAGTCCTCCACATCCCATAATGCATTTGTGGTTGACCTGGGGCTCATCACTGTGGGAAACAGTTTCTCACTGCTGGCAGCTGAGGGCTTCCCCTTGCCTGCCATTTTGGAGACTATGGACGTAAAACTCACACAGCTCAAACTATCCAGGTAATGAAAGGTTTAGGGTTTATTCTAAGAAGATTTCATGTGCATTTATACAGGTTTTAGGATCAAGTTATTGTGTTGATGTTACAGAATAATTAGCACAATAACAAGCACTTTGTTTCTGTTTCTCTCTGTTCAGGACTGTTCTAAAGCATGATAGTTCTTATCCGGATATTGAGATTCTGGAGCCCATAAATCTAGAGCTGTTAGTCAAGCGTAATTTGGCTGCTTCATGGTTCAACAAGATTCCAGGGATGGAGGTCAAAGGAGTACTTAAGTCAATGAATGTAAGCTTGTCTTGACATTGTGAGAGTGTTGAATCTCCATTAGGGTTTGGCATAGCAACCTAAAATAGAGTGATGCCTGAAGAGTAAATAAGGAATCTGCATTTTTTTGGCTTCTGTAGATGGCTCTTGGTCAGGAGGATGTTGGAGTTCTCATGAGAATCCTAGCAGAGAACATTGGTGAAGGAAGCAAAGCTGCTGCAGTGGAGGGAGCTAAAGCTGCTTCTAAAGGTGAGATACTATTGTTTGTGCCTCCATCACCATCAACCAACAGGTTTCAGGCTGTTTAGGTCTCCATTTGACCCTGTATTTTTTTACAGATGAAGCAGTTACAGATGAAGGACTGATAGTTGCACTGTCTGTGGGGACGGGAAGCCAAGCTGCAATGACTAATGGCACTTTCTGTGAGAATGTTGTCAACGTGCTCCTCAATTTTGAAATCAAGGAGGTGATTAAGCTGACTCAAGTTCCTCTGAGCTTCGTTGTCCTGCAGGACATTTTTGGACAGCTCTGAAGTGTTTTTTTTTCATCAGAATATCTCTGGTTACTCTTGTAACCTCGGTTCGCTGAGTGATGGGAACGAGACATTGCGTCAGAAGCTTTTTATGTGTATTGCATAATAACTTTGGCAATTTGCCATTTAGAGCAGTAACACTTGTTCAGTTCCAGGGCTGCTTACGTTTTCATGGTTGATCATCTGTGCTGAAACGAGTCTCACAGTGATTTTTAGATACACCAAGATGGTATATTTATATTACTATACAGCAGAAGGTAAAACTATAAAAGAAATTTTGCCTTTTAAACAGATGAGCCGATTGGTAAAGTCATGGCATCACTGCCGAAGCTCTGGTTTCCATAGAAACAGTTAGCTCCCTGACATGTATTTATTTCCTGGCTCATCCTTCATTCTAGTTTTACAACATTGCAAGTTGCAAAACACACACTGATGTTTTTGTTGCTATCTGGGTCTTCTAATTACGATGGAGACCTCACTTTCTGTCTTTTTCTTACAGGTTATGCTGAAATTAAAGAAGCCCAAAAATGACAATGAGTGTTCCTTTTTGGCCTTGCATGTAGCTCAGCTGGGAATCGACACCAAAATTAGAAAGTATGATATGGAGGCCACAACATACATTAAAGCCATCTCCATGAAGTGCATGGAGTTCCCTGGTATGTAGTGCTGGAATTTTCAATACTCATAACAAAGACACACAATTTTCTATATTAGTTAATTTTTAATGTCATGGTATTTGTGAAACCAAACTTTTATTTTTTGCAGATTCAAATGGGGAACCTCTCTGTATTATTAGTTCCTCTGCAGAATCAGGAACAGATCTACTTGAAGTCAAGTACTTTAAGGTAACTTTTCTCTCTGTCCAGTCACAGTATCTAAGGTACACAGATGTGATCACAAACAGCGGGGTGACTGTTGTGGAGTGACTGTTTTCTCAGCCACTAAGAGCTATTTCTCTGTAATGAAGTGGCAATATCACACAGAAATGTACTGATATATGTGAAGAGATGTAAATGCATATTAAATAACATTATAATAGTCTGATTAAATGTGTATTTATTAGCTATGTATTTTTCAAGAACAACTTTAATGAGTTCTCTGTAGTTGACTTAAAAGAATTGTTCAATAATATTTTCCCAGAGCTGACCTCTTTTTGGAAACTGTAACCTTGTTTGTTTCCTCTCTTTGTAGGCTGATAGAAATGGGCCCAACTTCAGCAGCATCTACAAAAATACTGAGCAGATGATAAATGTAAGCATCTAAATATTGTGATATTGTAAATGAGGTGTTAACCATCTTATGCATGATGTTTAAAGAATCTTTTTGTGTGTGTGCGTGTGTGTGTGTTCCCCTTCAGGTGATGTTCTCCTCACTGGACCTGATGCTACATACTGAGGCTCTTCTCTCTACTATGGACTTCCTGTCTGCTGCGCTGTCTAGCAGCAGTCTTCCCTCACCAGAGAGAGATGGAGGCAAAAAGACGGATGACATGAGATCAATCTCAGCTAAATCAAGTAAACACACACAGCCACATATACTGGGTGAATTCCAAACAAAAGTAAGCATTACTATGTCTAACTGACTCTAAAAGGCAGACCACTTAAAGTGAGAATATGTCCCTTTCCTGAAGTCCTGTTCAAAGGCTCAGCAAAGCTGTTTGGAATTCACCCACTGTTCTGAAACAAAGATTGAATTGTCTTCACACATGTACTGTATTAGGAATGATGTAATGCAGGAATGTTTGTGTCTCAGCTGCACTGAGTTCTCCCTCTGATGGTGACATCATTGACCTGAAGGTGAACATGCAGCTGGGTGCGTTTAACGTTCTGGTGTGTGACCAGAAGAGCAACATGGCAGACATCAAGATTCAGGGTGAGAATCCCTTTCCATTGCAAAAATCACAATAATAAACAATTAAACAGTAATAAATCAATACAGGACCTGCTATAAACTGAACAAAATGTTCTGGCTAAAATGTTCAGTTTTATACTAGCTATAACTGTAGCAATCATGATATTTTGTTAAAACTGTAGTTATCATGGTAAATTGTTGTAAGGGCCATGATACTTTAATAAATCTGTGATTTTGTAAATGTTTATCTGTAGGATTGGACGGTTCTCTCCAAATGCAGGGAAACCAGACACACATGTCTACTCGCTTACGTGACTTCATCATCATCAACGTGGATCCTAAAACTGTTCACAAGAAGGCAAGTTTGCTGCTCCAACTTTTACTATTCAAAATGCATTTTACAATTTTGCTGTTATACAATACAATAAATGTATTACAATTTTACTATATTACAATTACTTTATTACTATTTTGCTGAACCTGTTTGGCTCTGTAAAACTACTTCACTAAAACAGAAGTTTTATTGTGAGAATGCATAAAAACACCTTACAAGTGAAAATGCGATATCTATTATTTAGGTGTTTTTCTCACATTTATTTGCCCGTTCTGCAGGCGATCTCTATTGTAGGTGATGAGGTGTTTAGCTTTAGCATGAGTCTCACACCTAAAGCCACTGAGGGTGCTGGATACACAGATACCTCAAAGGTCGACGGCAAAGTGAAACTCAACGTGGGTTGTATTCAAGTGGTCTACCTGCACAAATTTGTCATGTCACTGCTTGTGAGTTACGCCTGCACCCAAAATCTCTCTCTTACACATACACACTATCTTTCATGTGCTGATTCCAGACCCCTTTTTTTGTTTCCCTTCCACACAGAATTTCAGTAACAACTTCCAGACAGCTAAAGAGGCTCTCAGTGCTGCCACGGCTCAGGCTGCAGAGAAAGCAGCTTCCAGTGTCAGAGATTTCGCTCAGAAGAGTTTTAGACTCGCTATGGACATCAGACTGAAGGCCCCTCTTATCATCATCCCCCAGTCCTCCACATCCCATAATGCTGTGGAGGCGGACCTGGGGCTCATTACTGTGGGAAACAGCTTCTCTCAGCTCCCAGTGGAAGGGCGTCCGCTGCCTGCTGTCATAGATAATATGGATATAGAGCTCACACAGCTAACACTGTCCAGGTACTGCCGCATAATAAAAAATAAGAATAAAGAAAATAACAGAATGAAGATTCGTTTACAAGAGGTTGATTTGAAATTTAGAGTAGAAAGGAGCAATTTGCATATTTATGTCTATTAAAGATCTGATCATTAAATTATAAAGGTTCTTTGTTGCATTGGCTTGTGTGGCAGTCTTTGATGTATACTGACATGTTCAAGCATGAAGGCAGTATTACACAAACATTTACATTTAAACAGAATTAATTTTGTGAATTTAATAAAGCCAGATTCCAGTCATCCATGATAATTCTACATGCCTCATGTGTTTTCTCTTACACAATCTTTGTTTATTGTCCTCAGAATTTCCATGGAGCAGGACTCAGATCAGCCTAGTTCCAAACTGTTGGAGCCAGTTAACCTGATTCTATCTGTTAAACGTAATCTGGCAGCATCGTGGTACCAGAATATGGCTGCCATAGAAGTGGTGGGAGATCTGAAGCCCATGAAGGTCTGTTCACATAGTGTCAGCAAGCATTCTTGGCCTTTGGTCTGTATCTAATGTCATATTGTCTCTTTTTGTAGCAATTATTTAGTTTTGGCTGGTCCATATTTATAAGGTCTGGTAATAATCAGAGTTAGATTGATTGTGAGAAACTTGTGTTCTCTCTCTCAGCATGGAAACTGAACCCTCTGTGACTGTGTTCCAGGTGGCCCTGAGTCAAGATGATCTGACTGTGTTGCTGCGTATTCTGATGGAGAACATTGGAGAGGCGAGTGGAGTTCAGCCTGATGCACATATTAGCCCCGATGCTGCCCTTAAACAAGAGAGTGTGGCAGTCAGATCACGCACACAGACTGGTGAGGACACATCACACACACATGCTTCTATGTGATGCCACACCTTTTGATCTTCCCTCAGCAGAACTCAGTGGGTTGTCATTAAATGTTTTGCACAGGGTCTGAGGTTGTTGCAGAGAAACCGTCTGAAAGTAAACTGAAGGAGGCGGAGCTGCTGGAGAGTGTCAGGTTCAGCTTTAATGTAGATTCACTTGGCCTCACGCTCTTTCATAATGACCCTAATGAGGTGACTATTTAATAGTGACTGTTCACCCAAAAAATGACAAATCTGTCATTATCACATGTCATTATGTCTTTCCAAATCACAGAATGTTAAAATAAAATTAAAATAAAATATATTTAAATATATTTAAAATATATTTTTCTCACAATAACAGTTCTTAGTAACCATCATCAGTGCAGCTTTATAAGTGTCATATATTTGTTGTATGTTTTTGTGAAATCAAATCTGCGCCATAAGCGGAATACTTTGGAATTGCTTAAGGGTTAGTAAATAATGACAGAATTGTTATTTTGGGGTTAATTATTTCTTTATATATTGCTGATTTTTTCTAACTAATAAAATCTCATCTGTAGCCTTCTGCACACAAGGAGCAGTTGTGTTTAGGGGAATTTATGCTGCATAAAATGAAGACTTCAGGTAAAATGTTTAGTAATGGCAATCTGGAGGTCTCTACCATCCTCACCACCTGCACACTTGATGATAGGAGGAGTGGCATTCAGAGAGTCACATCCAGGTGATGCAAACACTCACACACATCCTACAGATACATTTGTAACACACCCTCTAAACGGTTCTAAACTAAACAGTTTGTGCTGCCAAACTACAAAACGAGTTTGGAAACAATTGCTTCCAATGTTCTGCCAATGTTCCACTGCAGGATGCTGGGAAGGCGTGATGAGGAGACCTCAGAGCCCATGATTGATGTGACATACTCTCAGAGTGTGGATGAATGCTCTGTAGTTGCTGTACTACAGAAGCTTTATCTGTGCGCTAGCGTGGAGTTCCTTATGGCTGTTGGTGACTTTTTCGTACAAGCCCTGCCCAAAAGCCCGCCTACACAGCGAGACAGAACCAATCAGCTGCCTCTCAAACAAGTGTCAGAGCCCAAAATTCAAAGTGAACCTGGAGCAGGTGTGAACAGTACTGCTAAAACCAAGAATAAGTTGTTACGTGTTAAATTAGATTGTTCAGCAAAGCCTAATTATAGTTTGTATACTGACAGCTTCTTGTTTGTTTTAAGTGCTTGAAGTCTTAAAGTTTGAAGTCTTAAAGGTTTTATTGTATTTGTTCCAACAGCTCCAGCTCAGAAAACCAGGTTGCGGGCAGTTGTGGTGGATCCAGAGGTGGTGTTTGTGGCTAACCTAATGAAGGCTGATGCTCCTGCTCTGGTGGCTTTGTTCCAGTGTGACTTCAGTCTGCTGTCTGAAGAGATTGGCCACACTATGAAGGCCAACGTTAGAAACCTCAAAATTCTTGCCTGCCCCTTCATTAGAAAAGATGGTGACAAAGCTGTGACCACTGTATGTTTACTGTTATTTACTCATTTCTTTATTAATATTAACAGTGAGAGAGCTTGTTTAAGCAATTTCAAGAGCTCTGTAAATGCAAACCATTAAATTGTTTTACTGCAGGTGCTGAGACCATGTTCTGTTGAGCTTAACACCAAAATGCCAACCAATGCCCCATTAACTGGTTCAGTAACTGTACAGGAGGTCATTGTAAAGGTTAGTGTTGTCCTTTAAACATAATGATATGTTAAGCCCAATCGCAACATATTTGTGACCTGCTCTATCATATAACCTTCAGGCACCTATATTATGTAATTTTTTTAATTGACACTTTTTATGTGTATTTCTCAGATTTCTCCTATCATTCTTAATACTGTCATTACCATCATGGCGGCCATGACACCCAAACCAAAGGAAGAGCCATTGCAGCAAACACCTGAAGACCTGAACAGCCTTTGGTCTATGTTGAACATTGCTAACGCTAACTACTGGTTCCTGGGTGTGGACACAGCCTCCGAAGTCACCGAAAGCTTCCAGGATGTGGACAGCAGTAAGAATGGAGAGAGTTTTGGGGCAGAGGTGAAGGTGGTACAGGTTACACTGGAGTCAGGTTTGGGACATCGGACCATTCCTCTGCTGCTAGCAGAATCATCGTTTAGTGGCAGCGCTCGGAACTGGTCATCGCTGCTCAGTGTTTCTGCAGATATGACACTGGAGGTGTGTGTGCACTCAAGCTCCTGATTATCTTTATATGGGCTGTGTTAAGTGTCTGTTTTGTTTTAGGTGAATTACTTCAACGAGACTCATGCAATATGGGAGCCACTGCTGGAGAGAGTGGACAATGGAAAACGAAGGTGGAACCTCAAATTAGAGGTAAGGAATCTCTCTCTTACTGTAGTTTTGATTTGTCATTCTCTTTTTCTATTGTGATATGCTCCTGCACACTTTCACTTCTGTTCATAAACATGAATCCATGCCGTGTGTGTGTGTGCGTGTGTGTGTAGATGAAGAATAACCCTGTTCGAGATAAAAGTCCAGTTCATGGGGATGATTTTATTATGCTGCCAGACCCTCGCACAGCCATCACCATATGTTCCAAAGACACCATGAACATCACTGTGTCCAAGTGCTGCCTCAGTGTCTTCAACAACCTGGCGAAGGTAAACATTCAGAGAACAGCATTCACAAAGATCTCTGAGAATGTTATAGCAGTTATAGCATTTGTTTGATGTGGTTCATATGATTTTGAAATTTGAGTTAGTAAACCATTTTTAAAAAGACTTCATTAAAGAAGTTAATGTATTTTTCTCCTGGCTCAACTCTTCAGGCGTTTTCAGAGAGCACAGCCTCCACGTTTGACCACTCTCTGAAGGAGAAATCCCCCTTCACCATCCGTAATGCATTAGGCATTCCACTCATTGTTCAGCACAGTTCTAACCTGCGTTTGGCTGGCTCATCTTCCTCTGATAAACTACATGAATTAGGTGTGGATAAGAGTGTGGATTTAGAACATTCCACCTTTGAGCGTTCATCTCGGCTGTCTGCCCTGCAGAGGCAGGAGAGCTGCCTGTTCAATCTCAGCATAGGTCAGTAACATGGCCAATATCCTCTCAACACTCAATATGCTGTAATTCAATGTCTACAGCATGTTTGTGCATGATACACACTTCTGTATAAACACATCTGTGATGCCAAAAATGTTATCCAGGTAGTCAAGGTTTTAAAACACAGCCTAACACTCTTGTTGCCTATATACGGCGAATAGAAGTCATCTGTCAGTTTGTTTTCTACCTTTATTTCATCCTAATACCAGTGCTTTTCATACTTTTAATTTCTTATAGCTCATTATATTACACTCCTGTAAATTTTCAGCTGTCTATGTAATTTCCTAAGCTTTATTAATTTCCTATGCTTTCCAGTATTAACGTAAATGTCATCTATGTAGTTCCTTCAGGTTACAGTGAGATTTCAAATATTCCTCTGGGTAAGCCTGGCCGCAGACTGTATAATGTTAGAAGACCCATGCAAGAGGAAGCTGTGTCTGTGCTGCTACAGATTGATGCCAGTGAGGGCAACAAAGTCATCACAGTCCGTTCCCCCCTGCAGGTGTGTCTCAGTTTACCTGCAGAGACCTTACATCTGCCCACCTGTATCTCAAATGACCGTTCAGACACAAATGACCTTGTCAAAGGCATGGTGACTACATGCTCAGTGCTTTTATGTTTACAGATAAAGAACCATTTCTTGGTGCCTTTTGCCATTCTGAAGTATTCTTCTGAACTGGGAGTGTTTGTAAATGTTGGGGTCGCTGAGCCTGAGAAGGAGTGCCATGTCCCTCTAGAAGCTTACAGGTATGAACCCGAGATCCAACACTTTAATTCCAAAACAAATTACTTGACATTTGACTTAAGGAATAAGTCAAAGAGAGAGGAATAGTAACTTTCTGTTCTGTTTGTCTTCTTTAGGAGTCAGTTGTTCTTGTTGCCTCTCGGTCCTTTAGAAGATCAGTATCGTGCATCATCCACATGTATTGCATGGAAGGAGCAGGTGCACGTGAGCTCAGAGGTGCAAGCAGTGCTGCAGTGTCCCTCCATAGACAGCAGCTTTCTGCCACTGGTGGTAAACACACTGGCTGTACCGGATGACTTGAGCCACATCGCCAACCATGGGGAGGGCGACTGGGATCCTGCTTATGTCATTCACCTGCACCCTGCAGTTACCATCAAAAACCTGCTACCTTATTCATTACGCTACCTGCTGGAGGTAAGAACTATCATGGAAAGCAGACTATTTTTTGCACAAAATAGCCTAGACATAAAATCGTTGACTGCCTAACACTAGCCTTTTATTTGTTATCCACAAATCAATGTTAATTGTATACAGTGCTGCTTGAAAGTTTGTGAACCCCTTGACCTGTTCAGATTTTTATGTTGTTTTACTATGATTTTCTTACTTTATCATCACCTACTTTTTATAAAATAAATGTCATATGTATGTTGATCAATTGCATATGTTTGTTTAGATGGAATTTTGTGAGCAGCCAAAAAACAGCATGAAAGATTGAATTATTGTATGTGCAAAAGTAAGTGAAGCCTCAGATGCACTGGTCAAG